>JAOUQT010154907.1:0-18550 GCA_025769995.1 Xyliphius kryptos
ACAAAATTTCAGCTTAATTGAACATCGGGAAGTGGTCGAAAAATCGATTACAAAATTTGTACCAAACAGACAAACAGTCAACGTAAGCTGAATAAAAGTGTGTAATAATAATAAGGGCAGCACGGTGGCTTAGTGGTTAGCACATTTGCCTGTACTGGAGATTCCCGGTTTGAATCCCGATCTGGCATTTTGGAGTTTCCATGTTCTCCATGTGCCTGTGTGGGTTTCCTCCGGGTTCTCCCACATTCTAAAAACACGGTTTCAAGGTAAAGTGACTGATCTAAATTGCCCCATATAGTCTGTGTGAGTGAGTGTGTGTGTGCCAAGCAATAGATAGGCGCCCCGTCCTGGGTGTATCTGCCCAGCTCCCAAAACATTCCCCACTGGTTGAGAATAGGGAACACCCCCCCCCGCAACCCCCGATAACAGGAAAGAACTGGTATCAGATTAGGGCACCTCAAAAATCCCAGAAGTGTCTATTTGATTTTTTATTAATAACATCAAATGTATGACTATACCTAGAATTAATTGAACATTGATGAATACTGGCTGAGCTCTCCTACCAATTCTAATCAGATACTGCAGCACCTGACTCAGTTTCCCCTCAAGTATATTTGAAGTTCAGCAATAAACAAAATTGGCTGTCTTGTGTGGGGTCATGCTAGAGGAAGGAAGCTGATAATGAAGGAAGCTCTGGGTGTCATCGCTGAAGAAAAGTTTTTTTTTTTTAATCAATACAATTAGTGAATTTGTAAATATGAATATTTAAAACTTTATTGAAATTGTAAAGAATAAATCAACAAGTTTTTATTTCAATAATTTCCAAAATTATACAAAATATATTCTTTAAAAGTGGGTTGAAATCTTATTACAAAGTAATGCTGACTTGTATGACAGTACCCTATATGGTTTGATGTCATACTGAACGTAAAGCCATTAAATAAACACGTGGTTTATTTGATTTTTCACAACAAACTTTTATTAATTATTGAAAATGTAAATACAGACGTGTAGTCTGTGGCTGATATTTGATCACTGCTTACTGAACCATAAAACTAAATGATGAAGCTGTAAATGTTCCATAATGACCTCAGTATGCATTTGACCACACAGAAAGTGCCAATGTTTAAAAAAGAGCCAGAAAAAAAGGCAACAAATAAACAGCAATAGAAGACAGTCCTACCAAATTTAAATAATTGTTTTGATGTTGTTTTATTTACTACATTGCTAGTTTAAACAATAAAAGCACAATAATAAATCACAATTCAATCAAACAAAGCAATTTAGTGTACAACAATGTACTGTACAATGCATTAATCGGCATAAATGTATTCTGATCTTCATCTAAGTCACAACAATAGACAAACACAGTCTGCTTACACTACTACCAGACATAAAAAATAGCTGTTTGCATGGTTTTAGTGAACACAACATGAAAATCACTCACAGTTCAGGGTAGAAAAAATATGTGAACCTCTAGGCTAATGCATTTTGTAAGAGCTAATTGGAGCCAGGAGTCAGCCAATCTGGAGTCCAATCAATGTGATGAGATTGGATGTGTTGGTTAAAGCTGCCCTGCTTTATAAAAACACACAAAAGTTTCATGTCGGTCAACCAATGAAGAAAGTTCAGCACTGTTGCTGCTCTTCCTAGGAGTGGTCGTTCAGTAAAGATAGCAGCAAGAGCACGGCACAGAATGATCAATGAGGTGAGGAAGAACAATCCTAGTGTCAAAATCTCATCCAAACTGTGAACCATGATAGAGGGTGTATCATGGTTTGGGGATGCTTTGCTGCCTCAGGGCCTGGACGGATTGCCGTCATCAACGGAAAAATATTAGATAATGGAGAATGCTGGACCACCTTTGTTTAAAGTGTAACAGGACATGTGGATGGAAGGTATACCCACTTTTGAACATATCCTGATATTCTGTGAAACAAGATGTATAATCATACCACTAATATCCATATAGGTGGATGTCACTTTATCTAAATCATTCCTTCCATGTAGACATGCCAGTGTTCGCGTTTCTCTTCTCTTATATTCTAGTGCCCCCCCACTCTCCCAAACCATGGCTTTGAGGCATTTACAGCATGAAAAGTCATTTGCCCTATACATAAAGTGTTTTGCAAGTTCTATTTACCTGTAATATGGGTACCATGTGATTTATGGGTAAGCAGAGGTGTTACAAGCCTGAATTACAGTAGGCCCTGAAGAATCACTGATCCAATCACATATTACTATACACACCAAATTAATTTATTATGAAAATAAGTCATGATGGCAGCTCCAGCAGCAAGAAATGTTGCATGTACATGCACCAACTTGCTTAAAATAATACAACCCAGCACCGTGTACATGGTAACACCTGCATGAATGGTCTCAGTGCTGGATCAGTATTTGGCATCACACATGGGCCAACATTATAAGAGGTTTTGTCACAGTAAGAGGAAACAAGTAAGTAAGTCAGAGGAAGTAAGTACGAGGAAGCAACACAAGAGCTGGTGACGAATATTGCTCTTCAATTTCAGGTTGGAAACATTTAGTTAATCTTAGAAAGACTGTAGATAAATATCTCTTTTGTTATAATCAGCAAATGTGGAATGGCAGGTAAAGAGTTTATGTAAACTTTATAATTCATAACCTGCATGGGCAAAATCTTTTTACAAATTTGAGTAGCAACTGGCGCATTTTCCTCAAACCTTTATTTAACAGACAAAGGGACAAAAAAAACATGCATGCCGAAATGGGTCGTCGTTCACCACTTTGTGTCAACCTTATATTACAATTTTCAGTCATTTTAAAGACAATGTCACTCAAAACAAGACTATAAAAATGGGATTTTTCTCCTTAATCCTTCATTCTAAGGTTTGTTGTTCACGTTTACCATGATCTGTCATGACACAAAGGTCCATTAGTGCCCACATAGGTGATCTACATAGGTGTACATACAACAAAATGTCTGGACACATCTCCTTTTTTGCTCCACTTATTTTCCATGTTGTCAGTTTCACTCACCATAAAGATGAACTTTGTAGTTCTAGAATTTCACACTGTAGTCCATCTGTTTGTGGACTGTGTTAGTCTCCTTTACTTTGTTCTGTAATGGTTAGGACCACAATAGAGTTACCACAAAGCAGGTATTATTTGTTCGGTGCATTATTTCTATTCCAGTAGTGTCACTGAGGTGTTTAAATAAAACTACAGCAGCACTGCTGCAGTAAAACATCCTCACTGCATCAGTGTCACTGCACCTGCTGTGTGATTTTCCTGACCAAAAGAGAACAGAGAACCAACAGGAGACTAACAAAAAAACAGATTGTATCCATTTGTATGGTAAGTGGAGTAAATAGACAATGGAGCAAAAAGGAGGAGGGTCCAAACTTTTAAATGGTACTGTATATAAAGGTTCTATTGTATTGAAGGCTCATATCATGGAGAGGTACATGTTACCTTTAAGCTTCATGTCTCTCTCAACAGGACAATGCTAGGCCTTATTTTACTTAAGGTACAATAGCCTGGCTTATTAAAAGTGCAGATGCTTGAACTGGCCTCAAGATATGTCCTCTGTAGAAAATATAAGACACATTATGAAAATAGCAACCAGAAATGACTTGTATGTATTGTATGGAGCACTAATGTGCAAAAATTTGCATTATTTCGTTTGAAAGTGTAAAAACATTTAAGTAACAGGTTGGATGAGCTGTGGATGCAAATATACATAGTTTATTATTGTGTCGCGTGCCATCTAGTGGATAACATGGTTAACACAGTGGCATTTCTCAGAGTTTTCGAAATTAAATGATCTGTCATTCATTTCATATATTCAATTGTAGATTAATTTGTGTTCCCAACCTTCAAAAAGATATAATGTAATTACAAATCATCAAATGATGAACATCAAAATATGCAACAAATAATTAGCTACTGTCTTTGATAGTACTTCAGGGATCCTTACTATTAGTGTAAATTCGTTCATTCATTCATTATTTTCCACTTAATCCTGTACTAGGGTCGCGGTGGGGTTCCCTATGCCCATCCAGGGGGGAACCTCTCGAGCGTTGGGCAGATAAGCCCAGGACAGGGTGAATCTATCGCTGGGTACACACTCACTCTCACACAAACGGAGCAATTTTAAAGGATTCAATTGTATGGAATGTGGGAGGAAACCGGAGAACCCAGAAGAAACCAATGCTGACACGGATATGGAAACTCAACCCAGATTTGGATTCGAACCGGGAATCCCCAGCGCTGAGAGACGAATGTGCTAACCATTAAGTCACCGTGCCACTCATTAGTGCAAATTGTTACACATAATTAAGAATCGTTTGCTGGCAAATTTTAAAATGACATTTTTTTCTCTTGTTTGTTGTTGTCTTCTGCACAGACTATGCAGCATGGACCTGCTGCGGTTTGTTCTTCTGTCTTGCAGCAAGTGAAACAAAGGTCCTTGTCATGTGGAGACTGTGGCGTCATGTGGAGTCAGAGACACATAAAACCCAAGACTAAGTAATAATCTAATCTGTGTCCTAATAAATCTTAAATCTAACATTAATCTATATTTTTTATTTATTTTTTTACTTCACATACATTGCCCTAAATTCATAAAACTAAAAATTCATCCAAAAAGATGTCCTTATGAATAGGAATTATGATTATGAATAATGATTAAAAACTATTATTTCATCTATCATTTATTTTCCTGTCACCAATATTCAAACAAAAGAATTAAAATAAATAATTTTTATTTAATATTTGCTAACTTGGAATAGTGCTATGGATAAAATCAACAATCAAGTAAACACGAAAAATTAATCTGCTCAACTATAATTGATTTATACATTTTTTAATTAATTTTTGTTTTGCTTTGTTTTTTTATATAAATGTGTACAATATCCTCCATAATTACTGGTACCTCCAGTAAAGGTTAATATTCGTGCGATCATTCCGTAAATAATAAATACAATTTAAAAAATACATATTAGCAGCATTGAATTTAACCTGTTGTACTTAGTACAACTTTCTTTTGAAGGAAATTTAAAAACATTCCACTTTACAGAATCTATTACATCCATGATCCTACATTTCCTCTTGTGTAGGCTGCTCTTTTGCGCCCTCCCCAGGTTGTCTATTATATTTAAGACCAAGGGATTAAAAATGATTTCGTTTACAATGAACTATCTTCTCTTATTTCAGACAAAAGTTTGGATAATTGTTCTGCTGAATTATTTAATGTATATAATTATTTATGTTTTTTTGTGCCTAACCTACCTTTAGTGTTGCTTTTGTGATTAGGATAGGCATTTATTTTAATAGCCTTAAAATTAATGTGTAACTATGGAGACAACTGAGTTAAAGTCTTTAAGAATACAGTATTTTTCTCTAAAAGCGATTTTTTTTGCCTTCTACCATACTCCCTATCATGTACGGGATTATTGTCTCGTTAGTACCTGCTGATAATACAATTATCTGATTTATGAAGATCAACATATTTAGTGTTTGTTCAAATGTTTCATTTTTTAGCCTGTTTATACTGATGAGGGCCTTTTTCACATTTCGTGCTTCTAATAAATGGGTTATTTCTGTGTGGAGTCCGCATGAACTCCCTATACCTGTGTGGGTGTTCTCTGTTCTTATCCAAAAACATGCTGATAGGTAAACTGGAAATGCTAATTTCTAAAGTTTAGGTAAATAGGAGAGTTGCATCAGGAAGGGCATTTGGTGTAAAAACAAAAAAGTCAACGACAACAACTGTTGAATATGCAGATCTTTCAGCTGTGGTGACATCTAATTGGAACAGCCAAAAGAAAAAAAGAGGGTTTGGCTAATTCATTACCACGTGATTTTATTACAATTTGTTTTGATTTGTACTGAGGTACCAGTAATTGTGGACGTTTTGCCTAAACTACCAGCTTTATACTTTTAGATCTAACATTTTTTCATCTGACAGTTTTTTTTATTGTGGGGCACTCCCTAAAACGCAATAAAATTATTTTCATACTTTTAAATTCAAAATTTGTAAATCTGAATTTATGAATAATAAAATAATTAATTTGGCCTTTTTTTTTTAAACTTATCCCATTAATGCATACTTAATGAATAGAAATTTATTTGTATTTTCTTTGTCTAGTAAAGTTTTAAGTGAATCAAGAAATTGCAGTAAGTTTTTACTGTAATATTATAAAGTATCATCATTTTTCTGGTACTGTTTTTTTTATTTGTCTCTAAAGGCATGCTTAAATGAAATATTTGACAATTGTTACTTCAAATAGTTCCAAGAATAGCTACATTGCTTAATCAATGTGTTCCATTCAAAACATTTTCTTCCAGAAACACCTTGTCAGTATGGCTTAACTGCATGAGAGCTGGTAAATCTAAGCATGCTGTATGGCTGAGAACGGACTGTAGCACATTATACTGGACAGATGGCACAGTGGTTTGCAGCCTTTAAGCCCTAACTACTGCTATGCTTTATGTTCAGCCATTTATTTTAGTGTTTAGTAAGGATACTACCAAACAGTAAATCTCTTGAACAAATTAAGCTTTCTCCTTATAAGCTCTCCTTTGGAATCCCTGATTTCACAATTGTTTGAATGTTTTTTCACAGGGCTGGTTAATTGCTAGTTAGAAAGAACACTGTTTAATGACCAACATAGCAACAGTTTGTCACCCCAAACCCAAGTGATATGTTTTGTTTGTATTTGCAATCTTTATTGCTCTGTAGCTATTCTATTACTCTTAGGTACTTTAATATTAACTGTATTTTTGTTTGGTTGAATTAGCAATAAAATAGCATTGGTCAGGAGAAACCAGCTTGAACGTCCCCTAAGTACCGACAGACTAAACATTTGCTTTTTCAGGGGAAATATGTGAGAATCTTACCAATAATTAAAAATAATTAAATGTGTACAAGTGTGTAAGATGTTCATCTACCAAATTCCAGTGTCCTATTTAGACTCATTTTGGGAGGACACCTCTAACCTGTTAATATAACTTGTTTCCGAAGCACATGTAATCCTGTCCAGTGTCTTATTTACTGTCGCTCTTTATAGCGATTTCCATTAAACAATCTATAAATAGTGAATAACTTTGCAAGGGTGACATTTCACACACAGTTATGGACTATAATGCATCAATGTTGTACTTTTAGCAAGGGTATATGTATTTTAGGCCAATTACTACTATACAATGGGAAGCTTTTGGCCTTCAGTAAATTTCAATAGCAATTGATTTTAATTTACTTGAAAAGAAACATATATACTAGGTCAGGGCATTTTTGTACTTTTGTGGTTAATTTTTAAGTCTATTTATTCAGAGCATTGTTTCTTATAGAGGACATGAAAATGACAACTCAAGGATAAGCTGTGAGGTGTAGTCCACACTTAAAGTAATCCGAATAAATGCATCTGGCATACTTTAGTGCTAATAGGTAAACTTGTGCTCTTATTACTGAAAATAATGTCGTTTTTCTGACCTTTAGATTACAGTAATAATAAAGTGATAAGTCTGTCTAGTTTAGCACATTTAACACTTAAATATATATGAAAAACAATAAACAAAAACTAAAAGTAGGGATTAGTCCAATTCATTTAATTCTCAACAATGGAAGAAATAAAATGTGTATAAATATGTCCAATTAAGGTGTAGGTCCACAGAATCGCAGTGCCTTATTAATACTGCTCTTTATAGCGATTTCCATTAAACAATTGTTATCCTTTACTTGAAGAAAAATGTACAGTATGTACCATGTCAGAATATTTACTTTTTAAGCATTGTTTAAATCTATGTATTCAGAGCATTTTTAGAGGACATGGAAATGACAACTCAAAGATAAGCTGTGAAGTGTAGTTCACACTTGAAGTAATCCGAATAAGAACATTTGACATACTTTAGAGCTTAAATTTGAGCTCTTATTCATTTTATTTTGTCGTTTGTCTTACTTTTAGATTGCCGTAAACTTTAAGTCTCTAATGTTTAGCAAATTTTAATACTTTAATAGTTTTAAAAACATTGATCAAACACCGAAATGGGGGATTAAAATGTATTTATTTTCAAGGAGGCTTTATTATCATTTCCATCACATGTGGCATGCTATAAAAACGAAATCAATAAATTGTCCACAGGTGTCTACGTCCAGTAAATCGCAGTGCCCTATCTTGGGGGGACACTACTAACCTGTTAATATAACTTGTTTCTGTTATCCAGTCCAGTGTTTTTTCTGCCACACTGTGAACAATTGTATTTTCGTTTACTTGGAGGAAAACGTATACACAAGCTGAAGCCATTGTTGTGTATTGTATATGTATTCAGATGTTTCTTAGAATATATGAAAATGTCAACCCAAAGACAAGCTGTGTAGTTCACACTTAAAGTAATCTGAATAAGATTACCAAAGTATGGTGTTGATAGTTATTCATACAAAACGTCGCGTTCCTCACTTTCACATTGCAGTAAAACTATAAATCGGTATTGTTTAGCACATTTGTGTATTTGTTGTGGGTTCGTGGAGGCAACGATCAGACTACAGTTAAACAAAGCCTGTGAGGTTTTGGCAGTTTAAAAACGTTTGGCTGACGTTCCCGACGACCTATCTAGATTTACTGCGCGCGCAATTCCAGCCAATCAGCTTCGCACCCGAAGGCCGATTACGCTGAGCAGCCTGATCAAGTCTGAGCGACACGCTTACGGTCCGTTCACACGCAGGAAAACAAACGCAGGCCAATCAGGATGTCGGGTGGGCGGGGTTTCCGGACGGGGGTTGGGTGCAAGGTATCATGGAGGATCAGTTAGAACACAGCAGACGTTGAAGAAAGCTGAGCTGTGGGCCCGCGCTCCTGAGATAACTCTTTATCTAATTTCTGTCGTATTAGCCGGTTCTATATCATCCAGAAAGCATGGAGATGGAGAAGCGGATCGGTTTAGAGTTGAGGAACAAAACTCCAGCTGAGGTATGAATTGAATTTTAATTATTTATTTCCCCTGAACGTGGAGTGATGTCCGCTCGCAACCTGTCTGTCTCCTACAGACTCGAGTAGTTCAGCAGACTCCCCTCAATGGCAGCGACCTGTATTTACACCTCGCATGGGGTATATCATGGATGGCGCTAATATACGATATTGGTTTTGTTTAATTTTTAAAATCAGGCTTTCATTTACGAAAATCCGACTCTTTCTTTGGGTGAGCATCTGGGTTGATGTCCAGACCCCGCCGCTACACTTGTAGGAAGCGGGTAGTTTCCTTCGCCTTGAGTTTAAAGGACGTCAAAGTTTAAGTGATATCTCCGTAAGAACTTTTAAATGACGGTTGTAAAAAATTGATACCAAACATGCCTTTACACTGTTGTCCAGTTTGCTTATACCCTCGCCGCGACACGTTGACATGGCACTTATCAGAGGTAATTATTAATATGGTAACGTAGGCATATAAACGCATCTCACCACTCAGCGCGTATTTACAGTATTTATTTGCGTTCGGCTTAACAAAAGCACTTACATTTCTCAGCTAAGAATGTGTCACGGATAGTTTTGAAGTTTATTAGAGCCTGTTTTGCGGCAGCAGATTTCAGTATGGCTTCTCTAACCTACATGAAGCGGGAGGTTTGGTCGTTCCGAGGCGGACATCTTTACTCTCCAGCTCCTGTAACACTGTACCGCTCATGGCTGACGGCCTTTCTCATTACCACCACACTGACCACCTGTACTGTGAGGTTCTGCCTCTATAAGCATTCGACGCTAATGATTATCTGGAAAAAAACGGATAAAATGAGTGCGCGTGTTCATATGTGTGCGCGCGCTTACTGTCCGGTTATGTGAACGCGAAAGCGCGCTCCCGTGCAGGCGAAGCGGAAGGGCGCGCGCTCACTCGGCTTACGGCATCACTGTTGCTAACTTCGCGACTTTGTCACTATATTTAGCGAGTTTTCAGACCCTCTAGTGACTTCTAATTTTGACTGGCGACAAATCTAGATACTAAATCTAGATGCAAATCTAAGTACTTTTTCTGGTGTTTTTGGAGACATTTGTAGACCCACATGATGTTGTTTAGTTTTTGTCCTCAGCGAACACCCTTACAGTTCAGAGAGCCCCGCATCGCTCCACCTCAAACTGTAACTGAACTGCGCATGCCCAAAGCTGCCACTGACCCCGCCCCGTAATGTCGGAGATGGATGTAAATATAATAAGAACTTTTATTCATATAGCGCCTTTCTGAATACCCACAATAATAGATGACGAGCGATAAAGAGAGAAACGAAAAGAATTCCAGAGTGTAGGGCAACTACACTGAATGATCGACCACCAAAAGTACTTAACCTGAATCAGAAGACCTTAACATATGAGTTGGGACGTAACTGTAGGTTGTCCAGATAAACTGAGTGAGCAAAGCCAGTGAGTGCATTAGTGCAGTGAATGTTTAAAATATAAATACGTTTGTCTTACGCAGTATCAGTCACTTACATCGTCCACGGTGTGTGGGCGGTATGTAAAAAGCTAAATAACTACCATGGATTTAGTTTACTTAAAATGAAATGATATAATGCATGTCAAAGCATTAATGTCATTATTTAACGTCTTATTAAAGGAGAGATTCATATATTTACAGCCCATTTGTAGTTCCAACACATTCAGGGTGTTAAAACTCACTTTTTATTCACTCCTAAAACACGCAAATGGGTTATTATACACGTTACGCAATTACGTCATTTAACGACTTTTAGGACAGCCAATAGCTATTTTCCTTACTGAGGAGTTGGCAAGAGTGTACGGCAATTTCTTGTCGTTTGCCCGACGTCGTTGCTTACTGTCAAACACAAACGTTACATGTAAATTCTGCTCGTAGGACAACCGATTATTACAAAAACAGCCATGTTATTTATCATTTTAAGACGAATAAAAAAACAAGACATTGTTGCCTTTCACGTAGCTAAAAGATAAAGGGGAATGTATAGGCTTCATTCTCGTTCAAACGGTTTGAGCCTCTGAAATTAATGTTTTCCATTCGGACATTTTTTTCCTTTCACTTGAAGGAATGTGGCAGATGGCGAGGGGGCGAACCCCTCCCTTTGCTAATATAATAGCTTAATCTAAAGCGCACTGCAGAAATATTACATGAAATTATATACAAGCCTACTTTAAAGACGCTAAAACAACCACGACTGGGCTAAATGCAGTTATTCGGGCGTGACCTCGTCGGTTAAATATGTCGAGAGTAAAAGTAAAACAGTACGCCCATGTGTGATCCGGTGTACCTTCTTTTTTAACAGAAGACTGTAATTCTGCTCATTCATCTATAAGTGGCGCTGAGTCCTCAGGCTGTTGCATTCAATGCAATTGTTTAAAGCTGTCACGTGACTGACACATTAAGAATTTTGACCCCATGTCAAGTCTGAGAATGAACACGTGCATATAAATTCTGCTTCCCTTGAATTTATTGAAATAGCTTAGATTTTGCATGAATCATCAACTGGACGTCTTTTAATCAACTGCAGAGTTGAGCACTGCTGAATCTTGCGCGTTACATTATCAGTATGCTTTTACTGTTTCACTGCATACTCTTAGTTTAACATATCCTGGAATACCCAGTATCGTACAATGAAAGACAACATATCACTGGTGGCTGCAAATCCCATTTGAAACATCACTGGAAAAAATGATTTTTTGTTTACATCACATGAACCTGAAACATCTTAACCTGATTAAATTATGTATACAAGACACAGCTTAGGTACTGCCATTAAATAACCCAAATGTGTTAACTGTTTCACTGCTATATATTTGGCCTCTTCTTATTATTTTTGGCTTAATTCTACAGTGTAATAAGGCCTATGTACAGGGCAGTGTGTTTCAGGCACTGTGCAAATCCACCCAGGACATGGTGCAATCCATTGCTAAGCACACGCTGTGACACACTGTACAGGAGTAATTTAAATAGGGACCATTCAAAGGAACCAATTCACCTTGATTCCATGTTTTTAGACTCTGGGGGAAACTCCACCAGATTGGTATACAAACCTGGATCCCCACAGAGGCGAATGTGCTAAAATGCAATAAATTAACACTTGTGAATGTTTTTTGAACTGAAGATTTTCTTTTATGTAGGTAGCAGAGCTGGTGGTAGATAATTGTCGCTCAAGTGATGGTGAGATTGAAGGGCTGACCGATGAATTCAAGGAGCTGGAATTCCTCAGTATGGTTAATGTGGGTCTCACATCGTTGGCCATGCTTCCATCTTTACCCAAACTGAGAAAGGTTGGTTCGTTATACACTTGTTAAATAAAGTTGACTTGTTTAAAATAACCAATCATGCTCACAAACTATGTAATACACAATGTTTAACTCTGTATCATGTATGGATATCTTTCTGACAGTTGGAGCTGAGTGATAATAACATTTCTGGTTCTTTGGAAATCCTGTCGGAAAAATGTCCTAATCTGACTTATTTGAATCTTAGCGGCAACAAGATTAAAGAACTCAGTACAGTGGAGGCTTTGGTAAGAGGACTTTCATTTTATTGACATATTTAGTGAACATGACAAAATATTGATCTTATTTAGAACAAAACATTTAAACTGCTTTGTGATATTTTGCAACACACAAATATATATGTGCAATACATAAGACTATTCACATTTATGCTTTCAGTAGCATAAAAATTAGGCAGTTAGGGTTCAGGAGACAACATTTTAATTGCAACATACTTTTTAACAAAGCCAAATAAAGAAGGCATAAAGCCATTTGTATTCCTGTGGTTATGACCAATGTTGGGTCTTTTGCCCCATTGCTTAGTGGTTTTCATATAAGTAGATTTATTTGAGAATTTTTAGGTTTTATTTTTTAAGTTACCATTCTTGAAAATATCTGAAAGTCTAATGCTTAAATAAAAGTTTTTATTTTCAAAAGTAGATTTATTGTGTGTACTTTAAAATGGTCCAGGACCAGGTAAAATTACTATTTATTGTTATCATGCTCATGCATATAATGTAACAGTACTACATCTGTACAAAGTAGAACTGTCTTTGCTAAAAATGTCCAATCAGTGGTGATCTGAAGGAATGTTAACTACTGTACATGAACATAATATTAAGTAGCCCAAATCTTAATTTAATTTTGGTATATTTACAAATGTCTTTGTATCCCTCAGCAAAACCTAAAGAACCTAAAAAGCCTGGATCTTTTTAATTGTGAAATTACGTCACTGGAGGAGTATAGAGACAGCATTTTTGAGCTATTGCCTCAGGTTACGTACTTGGATGGCTTTGATGCAGAGGACAATGAGGCTCCTGACTCAGAGGATGAAGATGGTAAGTGGAGTGTTGTACTCTTGGATTATTAATAGGAAAATGTATTGAAATGACCATAACAATAAAGTAAACTAAGGTGCTGCTACTTTGTTGGCAAATTAGATGATGACGATGACGATGGACCTGGACCTGTTGGTGTCTATGATGTTGATGATGATGACGATGAGGAGGACGAAGAGGAGGATGAAGAGGAAGAATCGGAGAGTGGAGATGTTGGACTATCCTACTTAATGAAGGATGATATTCAGGTAATGTCAAAATGAAGGTTAAGGCAAATAAGTATGTCAGCTATAGAAACCATTGCCAGTCTTGTTAAAATAATTTTTCACTACAACAGTCACTAGCTGCATCCCTTAGTACACAAGAGCAGTAGCCAACAGCTGCCATTCAAATTAATGTATTTCTTTCTTTTGTATAAATGGGGAAATGTAGTCCATGTCATCCACCCCGTTTTTATTAATTTGCATATATATTTTTTTGTAGCACACATTACTTTTAACTTGAATTTTAAACTTCATTAAATGATTGTTAAAGGGAAAACACAGTGCCCTCCATAATTGTTGACACCCCTGGTTAAGGAGTGTTCTTTGGCTTCCTTTTTTAAAAAATAATATAGGACAACAATGCAAAAACAAATTTTCAAATCTGAACTTTAAGTGCCTTTATTTGGTGAGAAAAATCACACATTCAAAAATAAATCTTTTGAATGAAATCATGTGTAGCACAATTATTGGCACCCCTGGTGTTAGTACGTTGTACAACCTCCTTTTGCCAACTAGACAGCACTTATCTTTTCTCCTATAACTTTTCACAAGATGGGAGAATACCAAAAGGGGAGTCTTCGACCAGTCCTTTTTGCGCAACCTTTCTTAATCATCCAGAGTCCTGAGTATTCTCGTAATGCATGCTCCTCTGCAGCTCACGCAACAGGTTTTTTATCAGTCTGGGTACTTGGATGGCCATTAGAGGAGCTTAATTTTTGTGCCTTGTAAACCAATTTTAAGTAGATTTGTACGTTTGGAGTCATTATCTTGCTAAAGACCCAGTGATGACCTATCTTCAGCTTTCAGGCAGAGGCCACCGGATTCTGATTCAAAATGTCCAGATTTTTCAAAGAGTTTAGAAATCCCATGTTATAGGAGAAACAGGCCCACAGCATCACCGATACGCCCTCATACTTAACTTTAGGCATTAGGTGTTTTTCTGTGTACTCATACTTGGTGTTATGCCAGACCAATTTGGAGTGTTTGTTGCCAAAATACTTGCCTTCCAAAGAGCTTGTTGGCATGTAAATAGGTGAAAGGAGAGCCCAAGATGCTACCATTTGCTTTGGAGAACTATTTACTTTTTTTACCACCCTTTTCACTGCACATGGTGGCAAGACACACTTCCAGGCTTGTTTGTTTCAGATGTTTTGAACTTTGTGATAAGAGCTCTCACTGAAGATAAGGGCAAGTTAGTGGCTATTGTCTTGTAGCCATTGCCTGATTTATGATGTTCGACACATCTGCCTTACTTGAATAGTGTTCTCTTGTCTTTACCATGTTTAAGAGTCAGTAAGAGAAATGGATCTCTGTGAAACACCATATTTATCCCCCAGGGAAACAGGATGCGATGAATTACTAATTATATGTTCTTAGATACTTTGATCCGCTTTGTAAACTACATTAGAAATGACATAAATGGTTAAAATACATTTATTTCCGAAAAGAGTGCCAATAATTGTGGAACAGGTCACTTTACTTAGTCAGGATCTTTATTTTTTTTATATCAAGGATGAAGAAGATGATGATGACTATGTAGAAGAAGAACAGGAAGAGGAAGGGGAGGGTAAGTGTAACATTTAAGAATAAGTTGTCTCTGGCAACAACTGGCTTTTTAAATGTTTTTTTGTCTGCAGAAGAGGAAGCGGGAGTTCGAGGAGAGAAGCGAAAGAGAGCTGCAGAAGATGAGGGTGAAGATGACGATGAAGATGATGAGTAATGTTATGGGTCTAACACCTTGAAAACTTTTCCCAAGTTGTAGAACAGCTTTGGCAGGAAAGTGTGATATTTTCTTCTCTTTTTTTTTGCAGATTTGTTTTTTTAGTAAACCATAAACATCACTGTAGAAGCTAAAGGTTTTCTTTTGGTAAATACATTTAATGGGGCTTATTGGTAATTCATTATAGCCATTCTGATTTTTGGTCCCAGCATAATTGTCATCACAGCTGAGTATTAGAAGGAAAGCTATTTATTGGGTTAGTTTTGGTTTCAATGCCACTGTGACACTGAAAGCTTAATTGATCCAGCAAACATTGTCTATTAAAATAACAGGCGTTTGTTCATCTTGTCACTGGCTTCCCTCTCAAGACCTCTGTGAGGTGACAGTTGGCCTGCTCCTCATCTACCTCTTTGGGCAGCCTCTGTCTCAGCCCACTATGGAGCATTTAGCCAGTGATCTCCAGCTAAAAACCCCATAGCTCCCAATTTGGCGCACTGAAGTTTATCCATTAGAGCTATTCCCACTTGATTCAGAGTAGTAATCAACCAAGTTGTGGAAATGGACTTTTGCAGTAGCTCAGATTTTATCATGTTGTAAGATAACAAACTATGAAAGACTAGATTAGGAGGGAACATGAATATCCAATTTTATTCAGTACTTTACCCTACTCGAATATCCTCTGCAATTCAGTGGTATTTACATATAAAATAATTTCATGTTGACTGGTAGACAGGTTTACTTTCTTTAAGAGGGATAATGCTGGAAATTTCTCATAGCGATCAGGTTTTATGGCTTTGTTGGATGAAATATTACCCTTATTAACCATTTATTCCTCTATATTGGTTTGGAAACGGGTTAGTTTCTACCTTTTGTGGAGGTATTTTACAGAGTAATACCTTTAATGTTCGTATGGCAATATGTACAGTATATAATGTTACTACAGGTCTGTTAGTGTGTTTTTTTAATGAAGTTGTTTGGTTAATTGTTTTAAGTATAAAGGACATGTCAAATGATATTAAAGTCCAGAGACACAGGTAACCTGTATTCTTTTAAAGTACACTGGCTGTTTGCGGTCATTTGTTTGGGTTTTTTTTTTTTGGCTTAGATTTTGTCTTTTCCCAATTTTTAAAACAAAAATAAACAAGATGACATGCCTACATTTAAATGAACTGGCAAACGTTAATAATTTTGTCCAGTAATGTGTTGAGCGGAGCTTTATGAGAAATGGGAGTTCTTAATAAATCCACAGTAGTTTTAAAAAATTATCTTTAAAAATGTTTGTGGTGTCCTGTTTGGAACACTTACCAGGACTAGATTTTGATATTCATATTTTTCAGTGCATATAATGCCAAGTAAATGGACAATGAAATTGTAAACATGTTGTTTTCCATGTGATTTGGCTTTAGATTTCAATAAAACTGTTTGTTTTCTATATTCTTTAGTATAGACTTATACTTTCCTTTCGGCAGTTTTGTGAGTTTTAATAGTTAAATTGTCTGTGTATTAAATACACTGGTTATTTTTGTGTAAATATAAGGTAGGTCGAATGTATATATTTTCTTAATCTTTTTTACATTCTACCAGTCAGCAACTCTGAACAGGCTCTCAGTTTTGACAAGCGGCAATGTATGTAGTAAATAAGAATATGCACAATGCAATTTTCAGGTAGTATATACTGTTTTAGTTATTACTACATGCTGGATTAAATTTGTGAAAATGAGGAGTATGGGCTGATTCAAGCCTATTCAAGCAAAAAGGACTGGGATACTAAAATGTAATAACGCATAAGTGATGCCATGCAAGTTAGACTTAAGTATTATAAAATTAAAATGGGTACATTTAAAATTTCATGTTAGTTGGTTAAGACATTGTACTTGTGCTATATACAATCTTATGCATACGTTGATTACAACGCAATACAAAATGAGTATTTATATTATCACTATTTTGATAAATTTAAAATACTGACTGGTGGTTAAAAGTGATTTTTATGCCAACACTCAATGGTCATCAATGCTGTTAGGTCTGTTGGGTGAACTGGGTTACAGTTTTCAAGTCCGTTCCAAAAATTGATGGATTTGATTATTTTCAACACTTAAGAATTCCCCACAACTTGAGTCGATTCAAATTTATTTTAGTTTTATAAATTTTTTACATTAAATCTAGTTAATCTAAGTTTCCTTTAAATCAACAAGACAATTTGCCTTCTATTGAAGTACAGAAACTGTATTTTATTCACACCCTATTTATTCCAGTATATCAATTGTGTTCAATGCTCTTCAAATAGAACAGTTACTCCATTAAAAACAGTCCAATAAAGTGCAATATAATAAATTGTAATAATTCTAATGAACAGAAAGGAAACTGACCTCTACAGTCAAACGTTTAATCTAGTAAATGTGTGAGATATACGTTAGTATACTTTGGAATATAAACAGTAATAGTTCATATTGAATAAATTCTAAATCTATATTTTTTAAATGCACAGCATCGAGTATAATCGATGCATCTATTCTTATTTACTCCCCTGATATGTGTTTTGTTAATGTACATTTGGTCTTAATACTTTTTTAGTTGGTATCAAGTAAATTTGTTCTGGTCAGAGGCAATTTATACTATGAAATATTATTTTAAAAGTTTTTTAAAGGTACTAAGTAATATCTTCCAACCAAAATAATAAAATCAATAAGAATAATTTTAGATTTATTATACTATTTAAAAAAAACTTAGCACTAGTTAAAGATAAAGCCTTTTTTTAAAATGTCGATATGCAGTTTCATAAAATCACTTTTGCCTAATATTCAAAACAAGTTTACACAAGCGTATGACCATCTAATTGCAACAGAGCCTTTGGTGTCAAGTTTCAGTTTGTGGCCAGGTAAGTGTCATGCCAACGGATTTGCAGCTTTGAAATTGACACCCTTCCCCCACTGATTTTCAACAGTGACTTCTTTTCAAAGCAAAATAACTTGGGGAAATGAGGATATTACAAAAGAAAGAACACTTAAATAACTTTTTTATATAGGCTCCCTTGCTCTTTTTATACCGATTGTATTTATAAGATTTGTCTTTGAAGTAATGTATTAAATACAGGGGTTGGATAACGAAACTGAAACACCTGGTTTTAGACCACAATCATTTATTAATATGGTTTAGGGCCTCCTTTTTCGGCCAATACTGCGTCAATTCGTCTTTGGAATGACATATACAAGTCCTGCACAGTGGTCAGAGGGATTTTAAGCCATTCTTCTTGCAGGATAGTGGCCAGGT
>JAOUQT010155011.1:0-18550 GCA_025769995.1 Xyliphius kryptos
ACACTTCTGTGAAATCAACCTGTCCAGTTAGGAAGCAACACTGATTGTGAATCAGTTTCACTTGCTGTTGTGCAAATAGAACAAAAGACCAGTAGAAATGTGTGGCACTTAGCAAGACAACCCCAATAAAGGAGTGCTTCTGCAGATGGTGACCACATACTTTTTTTCTGTTCTCATCCTTTTTGGCTGATGTTTTGGTCACTTTTGCATTTTGTCAGTTCTCTCACCATAGAGGTGGCATGAGGCGGTGTCTACAACCTACATACTCAATTCATTTTAATCTACATTGTGATCATATTTATGTTATTTTGTTCTCAAAGCATCCCACTATCTACTAAATATTTTATTCATTGAGATCTAGGATGTGTTATTTTAATGTTCCCTTTTATTTTTTTGAGCAGTGCATAAATCACTGACCATATTTATTTGCATAAAATGAAAAATGATCAAAATAACAAAAAAGATGCAGTGCTTTTAGACCTCAAATAATGCAAAGAAAACAAGTTCATAGTCATTTAGAAACAACAAAACTAATGTTTTAGTTTTTTTCTGAACTCTTCAGAAATCGATATTTGGTGAAATTACCATGATTTTTGCATGGCTTGCATGCCCCCAGTCTTTCACATTGGTTTTGGGTGACCTTATGCCACTCCTGGTGTAAAAATTCCAGAAGTTCAGCTTTGTTTGATGGCTTGTAGCTAAAGTGTTGTCCTAGCGGGGCGCTGCCATCCTGTATTGAGAAATACATAGGACAGTGGGTGTTTTCGCGTGAGGTAAAGAGATCTACGCACGGCCGAATCTCTGATCTCTGCCACAGCATTTCCATTATGTGGGGGTGGAGGCACCACTCACCATACAGTTGGTAACCCCGTCCGTGGACGTACGCTGAAAGGAAAGCATCTGACGGCAGGACTTTCCTTGTGCACACGCACCCGAACGAGCAGACGTAGGAATAAAATTCCCTCCTTCTCCAGTGTCTTAATGCTGGTATGCACATACACGTTACTGCAACCAGGTGATAGGGATCTTGTGCTTGCTTGCTGGTGTAGTGATAACTCATCTCAAGAATTGTTCCATTCGGAGCAGCATACTCCGTTTTGAGATTAAGTCTGTAGCGTGATACTAGATGGGACAGCAAGACGTCAGAATCAAAATACTTTATTCATCTCCTGAAATTCAGAAATTGCAGAACATTTGTCAGGAATCGGCTATTACTAGCCAATCATTATATACGTCAGAATTCTGATGTGAACCAGTTGTTCTGACTAACAGTTTGCGAGAGTGTTTCGAACTTCAGCATGCAGAAGTTTGGTTAATTGTTTCTTTTATGTTATTGGTTCTTTCCATTCCCGTTTTGTATTTAAGACAGCCCGGCTTTTTGCTATTCGAGAGAGCCTTATCTATACTATGGGTCCTTCAAGGCAGTTTTCTGTTTTAGATTCATATTAAACTCCCGTTTCTGCTATCTGTTGCCTGGTGTTTTTCGTAACACTTACTTTGGCCCCAGACCAAGCATGACAGAAGTCTCTCTCCAATAGTAGAGAGCTAGGCTGGTTTCAATACAAAACGGGAATAGAAAGAACCAATAACGGAAAATAAAACAATTAACCAATAGAGAGCCCAACAGAACTAAAACAACAAAACAGACAGTAGAGCAGGAAACAAATACAATAGAAAACTAAACATGGATCAAAACAAAACACACAGGCAAATGGCGTACAGTCTGACAGTAAGCCTTGAGTTGAGCTTCTGGTTTTAGTGTCTTAGTGTTGGGACACTTTGTCCTACCCCGCACCCCTTAGGAGAGGGGTATACTGATTTATTAATGTCCTCTGATAATAACCAAATATATTTCCTTGTCTTATTAGATCTTAGTGCAGCTTTTGACACTATATTTACAAAAGTAAATTATGGTGTTTTGCAAGGGTCAGTTCTGGGACCACTCTTTTTTTGCCCTATATATGCTCCTATTGGGATCGTTTATTCATGAGCATGAAATTAGTTTTCACTCCTATGCATATGATACTCAGTTGAACATTTTAGCTGAACCTAATAATGTTCAGTCAGTTGGTAAACTAGAGTACTGTATTACAAATTTTAAACTGTGGATGTCAAAGAACATCCTGCTCCTAAACTCTGATAAAACTGAGGGACTGAGTTGGACCCAGGGACAAAATTAACAAAGCTTCTACTGTGTTAAACCTCGATGACTCCTTAATCAGACCCAGTTTATCAGTAAATAATCTAGGTGTTATTATTGATTTTGATCTCTCCTTTACCGACCACATTAGCAATATTGCTAGAACTGCATTTTTTCATCTTTGCAACATTTTGAAGCTAAGAAATATCTGCTTTTTCCAAGATGCAGAGAAACTAATCCACGCTTTTATAACCTTAATAGATTATTGTAATTCACTTCTGACATGATGTTCCAATCATTATATGAACTACAACTTCAAAATGCTGCAGCTAAAGCTTTAACTAGAATCAAAAAGTACCAGTTAAAATTCACATTTTATTATGTATAAAATTCTGCACAGCATAATTAGAATCCACAGTATCTGAGTGAACTCATTCAGTTATATAAACCAAGCTCTGCGAGCTCTGCTCTGAAGGTGCTGGTTTACTTTTAGTTCCTAGAATCAATCAAATGACTGCTGGTGGAAGAGCATTCTCTCAAAAGCCTTTTAGTTACTGCTTCTGATTCTCAATCTTTAAAATTAGATTAAAAAAACATCTGTTTACTTTTGCATTTAATTAATTTCCTGTAGATAAAGGTGTAGATCTCACCAGCTCATCATTAGTAGAGGGCGTGGTGCTGAAATGATCCTATTTCAGGGAACCCTCATGACTAAGTAAAGTCTAAGTATCTGCCCCTTTTATTTATGCTGCTCCAGTCAGTTACATTACATTATGTACTGTGTGTCAATCATACACTGTCTATTACATAATTACTGTGCTGTATTATCCAATTGCAATTTTTGTGTGTTTTTTTTTTTTTTAGGTGTATTCTTAGTGTTGCCAGCTTTGTCTATGGCACTGCCAGAGCGCTGCGGCTACAACGATTACTGGATGGAACCTGAACTTCTGTTAGCTGAACTGACTAATAGTGTTGCAGTCCTGGTGGATGGACTCACTGGACTTACATATAATTTAATTATAGAATTTTTCAATTGTTAAATATGGACACCTGATCCCTAAACAATTTTTATATAGCTGTTCTACACTGTTGATGCTGCACATCCGCTCAAGGAGGAGGTCTCTCCCACTGAGCCTTGTTCCTTTCAAATTTTCTTTCTAAAAGAAAATCAACATAGAGATTTTTCTTGCCACTGTCGCTTCGGCTTTCCCTTTGGGGGGTTTAGGCTCAAAACACTGTAAAGCTTCTCAAAATAATTTAATAACTTTAATGCTTTGTCTAGACCCACATTACATTAAACATTTTTATGTAAATTACAATAATATTTTTTATTTTATTTCCTAGCTAGATGTTAAGCTTTTCAAAAAGAGCTTTTCACGTATTGTGGACGCGGTGAGTGACTGACACTGTCAGAACGCTTCCCTACGGCGACATCTAGTGGTGCAATTGAGCATCAACCATGCCTTAATGTAGAGGCTGTGGCGCTACTAGTAAATTAATAAAAAACTGCTAAATAAGATTCAGTTTTTACCTGGATCAGGCCTTGGCAATACTTTTTAAGGGGTCACATGAGATTATTGTAGGGAGGAGAACCAAGGAGAACCAACCTGCTAAACCTAAAGCAATGCCCTTGTATTACATCTATGGAATTCAATACAAACCATGCACATGAAACACTTGCATTGTATCTATTTTGAAGGTGACATTTGTATATTAAGTTGTAACTTTGCTTGATTGTGTGCTTAGAATTTAATTTCTAATTTTTCATTGACCTCAGGTGTCCCAGTATGGACAGCCAAAGGGGCGGATGTGGCCCTGGGCTATAAAATGCACAGGTCTGATCTGGATTGTTATTAAACTACAAATAAGTGAACATTAAATATTTTTCATTCAAATAAAGCTGAACATTTGTGCAATTGCAAATGCTATTTGCTTTTAATATTTATTTAAATTCAATATTACTACTACTACTACTAATATTATTGATAGTAGAAGTAAAAGAACCAATACGGCTACAAGTACTATTAATTATTGTTATTAAAGAACAACATAATACATTGTCTCCCATTTCATTTTAAGTGTTTATTTTTGTAATGTTTTTGGAGACTAGACAGAGTTGTTAAAGATTGTGGTACAATCATATTGTCATTTGTGGCTTCCTGTTGCTAACACGTTATTAGTGTACAAACCACAACCATTTAAATTTGGATTAAAGAATTGGTGTATTGTAAAGACAACAAAATGACCTAAAATGTGATGTAGTGTGTTTAAAATATAACCTAGAGGTGTTTAGACAGTCTCTTGTATGTCTATGTAGTTTACTTTGTAGTTCTTCTACATATTTTACAGCTGCACATTTTTTTTTAATATGGCAGTAATTCTGTTTAGACTTTATATAGGATACTGTGGTTTAGCTTTCAGTGATTGTGAGGTTCTGTGTTGCACTAGAGTTCTCCAGTTTTCATCAGTCTTGTTAACTATTTAACAAGTTGGGATAACACTGGCTTGTTGCTAAGGCAGTTATATAATTTGCCCTTTATGGACAAGCCACTAAATCATTGACTTTTGGTGTTTAATTTACTACCAAACACAAATATATGGGTCAATTCTGAGCTATGGCACTGTTGTTTACTAAAAAACTACAAAGGAGTCAAAGGTGGCTTAAAATGAAAAATTTATATGACCCACATCTCAGAAAACACAAGGTCCACATTTGGCAGACACCTATGTGTGAGCCGTTAGCAGTCCACATATAACTCATACGGCTTACATTTTCCAAAAAAACTCCAAACATGATCCAAACGTGGTAGATCTTTAGCAATGCTAACTACGTGTAAACAACTTTTGGCTGGCTTGTGGCCCATAATTGTAAACCTGCAGAGTGCTGTCAATCCACGTGAGCCAAGAATAATGGGGACCATAATAATTTAATAATTTTAAAAGTATGGTCCTTTGTTGCAACAGTTTTTAAAAGGCTCTTCATCTCATCACATAGCTTTGGGATGAACGCAAATGAAAATTGGTAGCCAGGTTGTGTTGTCTAACAAAGGATACAGTCATATAACAGTCACAAGTCTGTCTGACTTGATAGTACAGCATTAATTTAAATAAGTAGTACTTAAAACATAATTCAATGTTTTAAAAATGACCAGTAATCTTCTAAATTACATATTACATGGAATATGTAATTTTAATAAATACAGAGTACAGTAGAATGAATGCACACTTTTTTTTTTTACAAAATAATTTTGCAAAGCATTTAAAAATCATTCCTTAAATTCATATTTTGTAGATGAAAATCTGTTAAAACTAATGCAAAACATTGATTCACTCATTTATTATCTTCCGCTTAATCCTCTTAATGCAAAATACAAGTTAATATAAGAGGTTTTATATGGTACTGTATATGAGAAAAGAAGATTCATATGACAGAATCAGAAATGAGGGATTCTGAGGAACGTGTTCCCTATGGAAGGAATGCAGTCTGTGTCTAATGATCAAAGATTAACAATAGCACACACTAGCCCCTTAGGGCATCAGATTTCTATGTGAGTCACCAGACACAGTTGCCATGGTAGCCAAGCATGACCACGGACACTATCTCCATGGTGATAAAGCATCAGCCAGGGGTTTCTGTGCTGCCAACGGAATGAAAATGAGAAAAGTGGCTTGTGTCAGTACCACTCTGTGGCCCAGGGAGTCCATGATGTCTGCCAACCTGAAAGCTATAGCTTCCAAATAACTTCTATTAAAGCAAGAATGACTCCAATCAAGTCAAACCTGATAGGAATGAATAGAGCCAACTTCATAACCACTACAGGGACTGATGGAGTCAAAGGATACACTTTACAATCCATAATTAAGATGGACACAAGAATAACTGAATCTTTTTATCCAGACTGCAGAGAGGTGAAAGGAGAACAGTTTTTTTTTACTCTCGTAGAAACATCTCTACATTATCCCTGATATAAACATCACTTAGTCAATGTTCAATTACAAGAAGCGACCAATCCCAGTGAGACAGCCAATGTCTACACAAAAACTGGTAAGTCAAGTGATCAGTCTGCCAGCTTTGTACATAATAAATATAAAAGCAGTAAAAGTAAAATGTACTGATAATTTAATAATTCTCCATTATATGTATGTTCTTAATTTTCAGGTTAAGAACATAAAGTTTATGAAGTTAGTTTTTTTTAATTAAAAGTAAAAATAAACTAATAACTGTCTTAGCACGTTTGCCTCTCAGCACAGGGGGTTCCCGGTTCGAATCCCAATCTGGGTGCAGTTTCGATGTTCTCCCCGTCCCCTAGTGGGTTTCCACCGGGTTCTCTGGTTTCCTTCCACAGTCCAAAAACCTCGATTCCAGTTAAATTGAATGTTCTAAATTGCACTGTATTGGGTGTGGATATGAGAGTGAGTGTGTGACCAGAGATGGATTGGCGCCCTGTCCTGGGTGAATCTGCCCAGCTCCCAAGATGTTCCCCCCCTGGATGGGCATGGGGAACCCCACCGCAACCCCAGTAGAGGAATAAGCGGACTATAATGGATGGATTATGATGGAAGATTATGTTTTTGATTATGAAGGCTATCGATAGCAATAATGAGAAAAATGTGCTTAATAAGCTGTACTGTTCAATAAATATTTTTGGGTTAGAATGTGGGTTAAAAAAGCAATAAACCTTGAGAGCGCATGCATTATTGTGAATAATCCACAGGAAAGAGGTGTTATTAAGCTTGACGTGCAAACGGGGTGCCTTTATACCTTTTTCCAGTGGATTAGTTACAATAATGCACGTCCTCTCGTGGCTTATTGCTTTTATAAAATGGTTACCGACACAATGGAATACAAAGAACGTTTGATTCATAAATGCATTGACTAAATGCAAAATCGCTAATAAACTGGCCTTCTTTTATTCAAATAAACCCTGATGCAAGAAAAAAAAAATCTGTTTCTTTAACAATTAAATATTGCCATCTAGTGGCAAATTACAAAAAGCAGTTTATGAAAAACATTGGAAAAACAGTTTTTCTTAATCTTGCGCATTTATATGAAGGTGAAGCGCTCCAAGTTGTGGGTTATTGTGAATAATGCGGCTCAGCCAATCAGATTTGAGACCTGGAACTACCCGTTTTATAATACTTTATTCATACTGAATGAGTAGTCAAGCCCAGTAAATACATCAGTTTACATAAATGTTCCACATATGCAAGGCTAAACTTTTTTAGATAAACAACTTGAACAAATAACAAAACTTAACTCTAATAACGGTGTTTGTCCCCTATTAATTTTGGTTATTATGTATTTGTGATTTATGTAATTGTTATTTGTAGTGTATGGGTTCATAATTTGTGTCCTGCTTTTAGTAAAAAAAAAGTACTATTAGTTAGTAGTAGTCTTTTAAGAAAAATTATGAGGATCATGAATCACCAAATTCCATCCAGTATGACAGCAGGGCAGTGATCCAGAGTGACAAAGCAGGAACTGTAGCACTACAAATCTATATGTTAAATGTTAAAATAGTCATTGAGTGTAAAAATATGTTTACACTAGAAGGTCACTGGTCCCATTTTGTCAACCCTTTTGAGCTAAATTGTCGCTTGGGACAAAAATTGTTATAACATAAAATACAGAGTTAAACCGGAACCTGCAACTAAAAAACAACTACAATCTCACAGTGCAATAACCCATTCCAGTGTAAATCATTTATTCTTGCCACTAACACATTCAGTGTTGTTAAATTTCCAACACCAATTGATAATCTGACTTTTTTTGTGTTGCCAAAAAATATAGCAGTCATTAACACATGATAAAGGAAAGTTGAACAAGAATAGTACCGATCTAAATGAGTAACATTTATATTCTTACAGTCAGAAATGTAATCTAACAATCATAGTACATATAGTTAAACTTGTGATTTCTTTACCAAGAAAAATGATCTTGACAGAGGGGATGCTCTTAATCAATGTTGTGATTACATTACACCTAATTCACCAAACCCTACCTTTTTTGGACCTACCTGTCCATTTGAACATTGCCAAAGAAAAAGACCTTTCCCAAAATGCCCTCACAAATTTGGAAGTACACTGCTCAAAAAAATAAAGGGAACACGAAAATAACACAACCTAGATCTCTAGATATTTTAGAAATAAAATATTTCAGTTGAATATCTTTATTAAGTAGATAGTGGAATGCATTGAAAACAAAATAACATTAAAATGATCAAAATAGAATTCAAAATGATAATCCCATTGCAGTCAGGATTTGGAATCATACTCAAAATGTGGAAAATTAAATGATAGGCTAATCCAACTAAAGTGGAAATTTCTCAAGGTAAGTTAAAATGAGGCTCAGTAGCGTGTGTGGCCTCCACGTGTCCTTACTTTGGATAAAGGCATCTGTTAAATGACAAAATGCAAACGCAATAGCAAATGCCTAAAATGGCTGGGCATGCTCCTGATGAGGCGGCGCATGTTCTCTCCTATGGCTCCCTCCATGCATCCTGTATACGAGTCTGTCTCTTGTTATTTCTCCATGTTCTGGACACTGTGCTGACAGACACAGCAAACCTTCTTGCCACAGCTTGCATTGATGTGCCATCCTGAATAAGATGCACTACCTGAGCAACTTCTGTAGGTTGTAGACACCGCCTCATGCTACCTCTATGGTGACAAAATGCAAAAGTGACAAAAACATCAGCCAGAAAGGATGGGACAAGAAAAAAGGTCTGCGGTCATCACCTGCAGAAGCACTCCTTTATAGGGATTGTCTTGCAAAGTGCCTCTCATTTCTACCTGTTGTCTGTTTGTTCAATCCAGTGTTAATTCCTAACTGGACAGGTCGATTTCACAGAAGTGTGGTTGACTTGGAGTTACATTGTGATCCCTTTTTTTTTTTTTTTTTTAGCAGTGTGTATGTAACTCTGGTGGAGAAAGCAATGGCAAACTACTCCACTATACTTGCCAAAAATACTTTGTGGATCACGATTCATAAAGTGACCGAGGGTCGGCTATGACTGATCGGATAATCATCATCATCATCATCATCAGGTAACTCTACTCATGTGCCAAGCCCTTAACATCCTCCCCTCCACTGAACCCGTGCAGCAGTCTTTATGAAGATGACACACTGACACACACACACTATTTACACACAAAATAAGCAATGAAAATAAACATGTGTAAAAACGCGCAATTTAACTGCAACTTCTTCTTTCAGTTTTTAACCTTTATTATCCAGGGGTCACAACAGCGATGACTTGTTGAAGCGTTTCACGTCGGATACCCTTCCCAACCCTTACCTCTACCAAGCTTGGAACACACAGACCATGAGAGCAATTAAGAGAAGCCGATTTACCTTACATCCATGTTTTTGAACTGTGGGGTGGGGGTGGGGGGGAAGAAACCGGAGAACCGGAAGAAAACTTGTATCTAATTTCTAAGCAAACTTTCAGAGACTTAAGATTTTGAACCAACGAACATTTACACTTTTGTAAAAATCAGTGGCGGGCTGTCTGGGTTTAAAGATATCTGAATCACAAAGTGATGTTAATTATACTTTGTCCATGAATACTGATTAGATAATTCCAAATGGTCGGTCAGCTTCCTTTCATAAAATTTCCGCTTTCAGACATGCGTTTCCTTATTAGAGCATTTATCCAATCACATTTCAGTATCATTGGTTGCCAGGTTTTTAGATTTTCTGCCTTATGCCTTTAGAATAAAAGTTGCTGGCTGCAGTAGCATTGAATAAATGTAGAGCGACCTCTGTTGTTTTAACAAATTAGCTTTTTAAATCATTGATGATGGAGCCTTCTAGATGGCATGGCAGAAATATAGAAATACAATTCGACTTTCAGCATTAGCGTTATGGCAGTAAAAATGACTTTGTAATCAAAGTAATAACATTTTAAAAAGAAAAAAAAACAGATAATTGATTTTGTATACATATAATCAGGATTTAATCAGGAATTTTGGTAAATGTGATATTTTCCTAAATAAAATTGCAATTTCATGGGGTTATTGTTGGGGATTTTTGTTTGGCTACAGGATCGTAATGGGGTGGGGAAGTATGAATGAGGACTGGAGAAAGGATTTCACAGGCTCCTATGTAAATGCTTTTCTTACACATTGTTTTAAATTGATTAAAACACAGTTGTAGGCCAATGTTATCTGCTTGGCACTCGCGTTTCAGCCTGTCCGCATCCTCCAACGACTACGATAGATCCTCACTTATAGCCAGAAAATAGTTATTGCCAGGTGAATTAATTCAGATGGATCATTACGGAAGGCCCAGGTGTAAAATGCACTGCCTGACACTTATTTATATATAAAGAAATAAAGTCTTTAGTAATTAATAAAACATTTTGCATCACATTTAAATTATGCTTGAACGGCATCATTATACCTCAAATATGCTATGACATAAAACACAGTCAAGACAGTTTTAGGCAATGGTAAGAACAAAGTGTGTATTTAAATATTTTCACCTTAGATACATTATATGGAACAGACAGATACATTTTTTTCATCACAAATTAAATCACTGTACAACACAACAGACCACAAGAAATAGGAACAACATAGAAGCAGAAAAGAGCAGGAGCAGTATGAACAGGAGAATAGGTATTGTCCTCACCCTGAGTTCCCGGCCTCTGCGCCCATAATGGCCTAAAGTACTGGGCTCTCAGCACCTTTGCCAGAGCATCTTTGGGGTCAGTGCATGTGTGTCTGTCCATCGGACAGAAAATGATAAAGTACAGAGACAAGAACTGGGTGTTGGACAGGGTGTGACCATGCTGCAGGGTGAGAGCAACAACAAGGGAACAGGGAATTTGATTCAGGCAAATTCAGAAGGACCAAACCACTGTTCATTAAAAAAACGTAGTACCTGTTTGCAGAGGATCAGACTCAACAATTTACATCATTTTTAAATGAATTTTACATTTTACAGGTTCCATATTGCATGGGAAATGTCAGAACATTTCCATACCATTTCTGTATTCATGTTGTACAAGTCATGATTTTATTTACCTCTTCAACATCGGTCCATAATTTCTTATTCTATCATTTTGGTTTATGGTTGCCTGGTGTGACATATTTACAGATGCTGGTGTTTAGGAGCAGATAAAATTGTTTTTTTTAAAGGGTAAAGTTTGAATTAAAAGCAGGCGCATTAAGAAAAAAAACTTGCAAAAGTAGTTGGGAAAATATGTAATTAATCTCTTTAGTGATATGGTCAGAAATGACATGAAGACTAGAAGACAAAGACACAAGAAGTGAAAAGCAGAGGAAAAATGAAATCAGGGTCTAGTCCAAAACCTTTTTGCATGGTTTTGCTCTTATGTCAGTTTGACTGACACTTATAGGCATATCTGGGTTTAAGTTTCATATTTGCATTCTTAGGATTTCTGCAGATGAGAAGATCAATTGTTCTATAAGTTGCAATATGCTCATTCATTTAAAAAAAAAAAAAACTTCACAAATGTCCTTGTGCATCAGATGTGCATTCTTGTGCAGTCACAATATGTGTGCATATGTGAGGGGTAAGGGATAAAGAAGTGAAAACTTTTATGAGCATAGAGCATGCATGTATGTGTGTGTGTGTGTGTGTGTGTGTGTGTGTGTGTGTGTGTGTGTGTGTGTGTGTAAGAGAGAGAGAGAAGTTAGATCTTGATTGTCACTGCTGGCGAAGTCAGCTTTTAGTCCACAGTTCCATTTCCATGTCTTCTTTTGTCCTACTAATAAGATTCTTCTGCAGAATTTAAAAAATATTCAAAAATATGAAAAGGGTATAGTCCAAATCATCTGTTCAAAGAAAAAGCAAAGACTAATTATGAAAAAGTAAAAAAATTATAAACTGAACATGATTTTTTGAATTTCAATAATTCTGTTAATTACAGTAAGCAACTAAACATTAATGCTTTTATACAGAAACTGCAAGGGATGCTATAAAACGTTGTTTTTTGTTCAAACAACATGATACAAACCAGATTTAAGGGCTCATTAAATCCCATACAATTTTCAGCATTTAAAAGGTTGCAGAAAGAAATTAAATGGTATAATAAACAGAGAAGTTATTGTGTAAAATGGTGCTATTCAAATTTATTAGGTAAACACACTGGTCATATCTTAAGGCTTTTTTGGCATGCCAGCAATATTTCAGTGATTACCATTTTATTGAATTATTTAATTCATTATCTTCCAATTAATACTTTAATACCATCGCAGGTGAGATTCCCATGCCAGCCGGAGGAGGATATTTGGTGTTTGGGATACTAGGCGCATCCTTACTCACTTCCACATACACAGACTATATAGGGGTAATTTATTACAGCCAGTTAACTGTAAATCCATATTTTCGGCCTGTGAAAGGAAATCAGAGAACCCGGAGAAAACCCATGCAGATACGGGACGAACATGAAGACACACTACCCAGATTGAGATTTATGCGAATATGCTAACTACTAAGCCACTCTGCCGCCCAATAAAAACCATAAAATGTTTTAAAACAAAACCAAATCTAGCTACAATTAGCATTTTAGCATAAGGGTGATACAGACTCATCATATTATATGAAATATATAATTTCATATACATCATAGCCCTTATAAGGACTTCCTAAATTCATAGGCAATTCCTAAATTTACTGTTAGAATCAACAATCTGAAAAGTAACTTCTTACCTTCTTAATGCTGCATCTATTCTAACTAGAGGCTGGTGACAGTGAAGCTTTCCTCACCAGGGTGGTCCAGTAACTGGCACAAACTTCCTCCTCGGGCACCTTGTGAAACATGCCGATGCCCAAGGGATGCATAGCTGTCTATATTACCATGGTAACCCAGGTCATCTTGCTGAGGAGAAGTATCTTGGTTACCACCTGCACAAGAAGATGACACTGTGTGACCTCTGATTATAGATGTTGGATAGGATCCATGGGCTGGTGCCCTAATCCCCGGTCCTGTCATGTCTCTCTTTTGTGAAGGCATAGTTGTGGCAGTAGAGCGAAGATCTTCAAAGCTCTGGGGACTATGAGCAACATTTCCACCAGGCCCATACCAGCAAGGAGAACTGCTGTAACTGGGAGAGTCATACTGTGGGAACTGGTCCTTCGATACATGGTGTGGACTCATGGCAGAACCACACTGTGGCAGAAGACGAGGACTTGGAGACAGTGTAGGGCTGAATGTCCTGGTAACATGGCCATATGCTTGTGTTAGAGAGGCGGGCTTAGGGGACTGCTTTAAGACATCTGACTGAGTCAAGTGGCTGGGAGATGCCGTGTCTGAAGGGTAAGTGTGAGCAAATCTCTCATCTGAAGATGGAGTAGATGTCTGAGCGGAGTATGGAGAGGGAGAGGGGTATTCACAGGGCTCAGGGGCATGACTGAGAGGTGACAAGCTACTGCTATCACCACTATAATAATCTAGTGTTTCCTGGTAAAGTCCGCCTGTTGAGGTCACATGTCCTGTCACAGTAGAGACTGTGATTGTCGGTTTTTTAGATTTTTGGGGTAGCGGTCGCTCTCTTTGACAAGGAGAAAATCCTCCTCTGCCCCGTCCACCCCTAATCTGACGGCCTGTAGAAGCACTGCGTTTCAGTCCACCTCCGTGTACTGGTGGACTAGTTGGTGAACCAGGGGGTAGCTGTCCTGTTTCCTTCTCACTCTGTGACTCGGTCTTTCTCTTGCGACCACGGGTTGGTTTTGTTCCCCCATGAAACAAAACATTTTGACTCCAATTGTATGATGGTCCAGACGAATTTTCATTCCAATCTAACATCAGCTTTTCCAAACTTGACAAACTCGACTGTCCTTCAGGCACCAACGCATCCCTTGGGCAAAAAGACCCACTCAAATTTCCTATTCCAGTATGGGAGGAATCAGACGAAGACTCAGAAAATGTGTCAGGAAAAGAACGCTGCTTCGCTTTCTGAGGTGTGTAATTTGAAATATCCAGAATGTCTTTTGACTCTGAACTAGTTCCACTAGTTCCAAAGTCTCCATAACCATGGAATTGATGAGGGCTAAATCCATCACCACCCCAGGTAGTGCCCTCTTGCCTATGACCCCATACAGTTAAGCTCTGGTATTGTCGAGAACCTTCAGGGGAAGACAATGACGAGGAAAAAGGGCTAGTCTTCGAAATTGACATATAACTAACCCCAGGGGACACAGGACCAGGAGACTCACTGTGCTGCATTACAACCTGACCAGGCCCGGAATAACCACTATATTGGCGTTTTGCAGAGGTCTGATAATTTGAATAGTTAATCTGTCTTTGTGTTGAGGGAACAGATGTGGATTTAACACCATATGTGAAACTGCAATCACTTGGCCTGTGTTGTTGCTTTGGCCCCTGTGGTGTACTTCCACAATAAGAAGTGGTATATTGAGAAAAAACAGCAGAAGGATAAGGAGAATTTGGAGAGCGGGAGAGAGAAAGAGCAGGGGATTTGGAGTAGGAAATAGTCGGGGATGTTTGTGATATGCTAAATGAATACTGGGTTCTAGCTGAAGAGTTACTTTGAATTTGGGCTGATGAAACCTGCCCCCCCTCACCAGTACATGCAGCTACCTTGGGACTTCTTTTAGAGAAAGCAGGAGACCAGCAATGGGCTGAACCTGGGCTACTTCCCTCATAACCTACTGTGACTTTACGTGTATCTTGGTGTCCTGTAGGGCTAGACATGGACATGTCTAGCAAATCTGTTGAGTCATCTGAATCAAGTAAAGAGCGAAAGTATCCTGAAAACATTCCCTGACACTCTTCTCCACTGCTACCTGCTCTTATACCTCCAGGGCTGTGGTATACCACTCCCTTTCCAAGATCAGAAGCTAGAAAGTTTCCACGAGACGAGATTGTGCCTTTACCACTACCTATATTTTCATCTGGAACACATTTTTCACCCCACTCACCATTACCATTCTGCCAGTCTTGATTCTGATCTCTCTGACAAACTTTTAGTTCCCCATTTTTTTTTGAACGGCGTTTTTTAACTTTTTCCCCAGGCAGATGAATGCCTTCCTCACCTAAAGTAACCCTTCTCATTCTAGCTCTAGGTCCCTTTCCCCTTTTCCGTGGCATTCCTGTTTCAGACAATGGCGCTTTTCGCTTTTTGCCAATTGTTTCAAAAAAATCACTAAATGACCTCTTAAAGGCCTCAGAGGAACCAACCATGCCTCCCCCCCTTCCTCCCATACAGCCAGCACGACCCCCTCGCCTGCGGAAGCCTGTAAGGCGATGCAATAGGGTAGAGAGATTAGGATTTTCTGGAGATGTGTGAAAAGTCTCAGGTTCAGTCGGTGTCCAACAGCGAGGTGGAGAGCAGCGTCCAGTGGCTGGCGGTTGCCTATTTAGAAAGGCCAGTTTAGAGAGAACATCTGCGTATTCTACTTTTACATCATTTGTATCATTAGCATAACAGGGCATAGGAGATGGCAGCTTGACTCTCCTCCTTCGTCTTGGTTTTTTGGGCTCTGTAGCATTTGCAGCCCCCGCTTTAGATTCCCGTATGTCAGGCTGTCCTGGTAAAGCCTGCTTAGGGGGACGCCCCCTACGTCTTTTTAGGATAATAGGTAACTCTCCTGGCGGAAACATCACCATTACACTTTTCCCATTGTTTTTCATGCGGAGAAGAGGGGTGGGTTCCCTTGAAAGATGTGTACCTAAATCTCCAACTTTTTCTCCTTCTTTAACTTCTCCCCCAGTTCCAACTTCCCGATGTGGTCCAATCCCAAATGACTCTAAGGACGAAATTTTATAGCTTTTCTGTCGTCGGCTAAGGTGTACAGGAATTCTTGCAATTTTCACCACTATCTTTCTTACCCCCAAAAATCGACCTTGTTGTCTACCTCTTGTTGATGGCTGAGACACAATGTTGCCTTCACTTGCAAATGACATATTTACATTATTAATTGACAGCATACCAGATGATTTCGATGAGGTTGGTAAAATGGCAGTGGATGAGCTAGTAACAGCAAATTTGACAGATTGTTCTTCTTTTACGTCCTCTGTCCAGTTGTTCACGTTTTCCTCCTTCTCTTTTTGTTCTTCTTTTTTCACCACGTCTTCTGTAGTTCTTCGTAAACGAGATGACTTGCGAAGGTGACAAGGAAATCTTGGTCGAGCAGAACTTCTCAGAGTGTATTTCCGCTCTGCGTCAATTGGAGTGTTAAACGAACTGTGATTTTCACTAGAACTGTGACATATGTCAGGTTTGAGTATGGCATCTTTTTTTGGTATGTTGTCATTTAGGGGGTCTAAATTTACCTTACAAACAGGACTGGGTTCAAGATCTGAATAGTTTTGAGTCAGTTGATTACTCGGTGACTGCACTGTTGAATGCCCAAAGGAGGCATATGTCTCAGGTTTGGGTGTTAATGACAGATCTTCTGGCACCAGAGAGGTGTTCTCTTCAATAGCTGATTTGTTCATCTCTGCATGTGTAAACTTGTCAATCTGCACGTGAGCATCCATCTGAACGTGTGTTTGAGATTGCTGATGTTTGTTTGAGTGCTCTGTTTGTGTATTCTGTGGTTCAAAGGATTGGGGTTGCTGGTGCATGTGAATCTGTGGTTGTGTGTGCTGCTGGATGAGCATTTGGTCGTGAATGTGCATTTGTTCTGCAGTGTCCATTTGTCTGCGTCTCCTTGTTTGCCGCTGATACTGGTCATCAACATTACGAAGGCCATTAGCCAATGAACGAGATGGATATAATCTGTAGTGCAGTGAAGCGGATGGGCCAGATTCAGTAGAACCTGATGTAGCGTCTCTAGCTCCAACATCTCCCATCCAGGTATTTTTAGCCCCACTGCGTTCCTCTTCAGCCAGTGCTTCACAAGGCACACGCACACTTCCAGAGCGCAGACGGCCTGACAGGCGGTTCATTACACCCTGAACTGAAAGGTAAGTATGTATAATGTGTGTATTTTTGATAATATGTAGCAGTTGACCAAGGTAAGTCTCTCCTTCCCAATACGTAGTAGCTGCTTGCTTGGCAGAACTTTCAATTAAAAGAAGCTTCACAGATGTCTGTAGTAAAACCACTAGAATTATCAGGCAATTTTGATCTGTGAAGTAAAGCCAAAAAATTAATTTACAGAGTTTACCGAATCAATAAGTGATTGTTAAGAGAAATTATTTTTTACAGATCTGATGTTACTCTTACCATATTTCTTCCATCAGCCATGTTTTGTGTTATCCCTGTGGATAAAAGGACAATTGTTACCATGGTGATACAGTTGGAGACCAGCTGTAACCATAGCAATAGAATATGAGTCCAATGGTTACTATGGTTACAGTTTCCTAAACAATACATCAATCTTTACCATGACAATACAATTCACGTGAACAATAAAATACAGACTAAAAAATGGAAGTGATGACCTTCACACATTGCTTTGACATACTTTTGTCTATGACAGAAATTCATCCTGTTTGCACTTAGCACTTTGATTTGTACTAAAAGTCTTGACAAAAATGATGTCATTTCTTGTAGTACCCACTGTATGTCTCCAAACTTTCTTAATTCTTAACTTTGCTTTCACCCTTGTATGCCTTTATCTAACTTTAATGGCACTGTCTATTTCTGAACACCCCTTTACATATCCTTTTCCTTCAATATATGATTTTAATCTCATTTGAGCACACATCTGCTTAATGATCACAGCATAATTGTTTTTGTTAGCTTAAATGCCAAATATCTCCTAATTGCAAAGTGTAATAATAAATTTGAAGTGATACCTTTTCTATTTAGCTGTTTTAGTGAAACACAATTTTTTAAGAGAAATATTTAAGAGAAAACAAATGACATTTGAATAAGGTCTATATTCCTATCCTCTATAATTTGTGTTGTAGTGCATTATTTTAATTGAATGTTATGTTTTTATAGAGTTTATGATACAAATATTTCGTAATGCTACATAACACATTTATTACAAAAAGAAATAAACAACATTCCAGTAATTTGTATTTCATTATATATCAGTTTTTTTTAGTGATTGGTTGCTTCTGCTCAACAGGGGGCAGCATCGGAAAAAGATGAACAGAGTTCAAGAGTTACTTATATGCATACGAAAACGTCATGGAGCTATGGCCATAGATGCTGAATATGTCAGGACAACCTTACTTATTACTAATGCATTAATTACAAACAAATGCAAAACTCATGAGGTGAACATGTTCGCCACTCTGACTATTTTTCTCCCGCATAAGTTCTTATACACACATTTCCATTCACCAGTTTTGATTTTGCACATGGTTCTCATTAGCAACTGGCTAAAAAAGAGGAAGCAGAAGGAGAGGAGTAAAATAATGAAACGAAAACATGTGCTGTTAGGCAAAAATGCTATTTCTTTGTGATATACACAGCCAAACAGACACAGCCAATAGAATAGAAACCATCTACCAATTT
>JAOUQT010155201.1:0-18549 GCA_025769995.1 Xyliphius kryptos
ACCTGTTCAAACAAATCGATAGACGAATGGATGAGCATTCCTATTGCTGCTCCAGAGCTTCAGACTAAAGGCTTTTATGGCTTCAGAACAGGGGAGGGGGGGGGGGGTTAACTTTTTGTTCTCTTGTGGTGCATCAAACCAGTAGTTGTCCAGGTCACAGCATGAGTTACATTTGTCATTTATCACTGCACTGGATAATTCACTTTATGTACAATACAACATATCAGATGTAATAATAAATGCAGAGTGTATTCAGTATAATATGGTTTATCCTCAAGGAAGAATATTGAAGACAATTAACAAAACATACTGAATAAGTCAGAAACTATAGCATCTGTGTGTGTACTTGCTTTACTGTAACTGCACTAGCCCACGTTACATTAGCTATAACTAAGTACTTCAGACCCTTTTATTATCTCAATATAAGCTGTTTGCGTAAGGTCCAGTGTTAAAACTGAAAGAGGTATCTAACTGGTCCTATAAAAAACTGCATGATGAGAAAAGTCTTTATAACATTGGGGTCCATAGATTATAATTCAGTGGCAGGCCATGCATTTCACACCTCGGTCTTTAGCAGTGATCCAGCAGAATTAATTTGTCAATAATTTTTTCATGGGGTGGCATGATGGCTTAGTGTTTAGCACATTTGCCTCTTAGCGCTGGGGATTCCTGATTTGAATCCCAGTCTTGATGGAGTTTCCAAGTTCTCTGGTTTTCTCCCTCAGTCTAAAAACATGGATTTAAGTTAAATTGGCTCCTCTAAATTTCTCCATAATCTGTGTGTGTTTGTAATTGAGTGTGAGCCCAGCGATAGATTGACGCCCTGTCCTGGGTGTATTTGCCCAGCGCCCGAGACGTTCTACCCTAGATGGGCATGAGGGAGCATCAAAAACCCAGGCAGTCCCCCTCCCCCAGCACCCTCTTAGAGGATTAAGTGGAATATAATGAATGCATGAATTATTTAATGGCTATAAAATAATCTTTTCATAATCAGCTGATGCTGAAAGTTGAGTTGCATTTCTGTAATAAGTTTTAATGAACTGAAAATGTCTGGTCATCAAACATACTCTCTAATCAGAGGGTGTACTTGCGTAAGCATTCTCAAAAACGTTAGTATTGTTGATTTAAAATCTGATCGGTTAAAGCATCAGTGGTTGATCAAGACTTATTTAATGCTACTAGAGCCCTCAAAATTCATTCTGAAGGCTTAGGCAGAATGTTTTTCAATGTTAGCCATCAATGTTTTTGAAATATGATTGGCTAAATGCTTTGATAATGAAATACGTGTTTGGAATCGGCGCAACCGAGGGAAACGTTATGAAAGGAAGCGGACAGAGCATTTTAAATTATTTAATAAGTATTCATAAACAAAATATAACTAACATTAGTCTGTGATTCAGATATATTTAGGCCTTCAGAGAAGGCTTTGACGGCCCGCCACTGCTGTAATTGTACATGTAAAGTGGAACTGATAAAATGCACAATGTGGGTAGAAACAAGGAGCTGTACTAAATAAAGTGGCCAGTATCTTTTGAATATTGCTCAGATATTACACAGACTACTAACAAATATTTTTAAATACAAGATTAAAATGCCAAATGATATTTAATACACAATTCAAGTAGAAGTTAAGCAGGATGGTGGCTTATATGGTTAGCACGTTCACCTCTCAGCGCTGGGTATTCCTGGTTTGACATGTTTCCATGTTCCCCCGTGTCTGCATGGGTTTTCTCCAGGTTCTCTGGTTTCCTCTCACAGCCCAAAAACATGGATTCCAGTTAAATTGAATGCTCTAAATTGCCTTATACAGTGTGTGGTTGTGTGAGTGAGGGTGCCCAGCAATGGATTGGTGCCCTGTCCTGAGTGTATATGCCCAATGCCCGAGATGTTTTCCACTGGATGGGCATGGGGAACCTCACCGCGACCCTAGTAGAGGAATAAGCGGAAGAAAATGGATAGATGAAAGTAGAAGTTAACTGAGGTGATGTGTAAACATGTTCAGTGTGCAGTGTGATAAGCTTACAAAAACACACATATTGTGTGTAAATGTGCATACTGATGAAGGTAACTTGAGTAGGCTCCAGTACAGGTTACAAAGAATGATGAATCAGCTTCAAAAATATTTGATTCCAAATTTATTTGACTCTATAAACTATTTTAAGGCTGCCACTTTTGTTTTATTGAACACAACCTTTTGTATGTGGCCCCTCACAAAATGACTGCTCATTCCATAAATAATAGGATTCAACAGAGGAGGAAATATCAAGAAATACAGAGACATGAACGTCCTCAACTCGTATGGTAGGTTGCTGGTGTTCATCCGAGTCTGTATTACCTCAAAGAAAAGCGCTATGAAGAAATTTAACACAGCTAGAAGGTGAGGCACACAGGTCTGAAGAGCTTTGATTTGACTTTCTTTAGAGGCATGAACACAAACCCTTAGGATCTGGACGTAGGAGAACAGAATCGTCACGGCCTGCGGGAGAATATAAACGCATGTTAGGAGCAGACCCACAATGCTGTGGACTCTGGTGTCAGTGCAGGACAGTTTCACCAGATCAAAGTTGGTACAGTGTGTTTTGTGTATAACGTTCCTGCAAAATGTCAAGTTCATCGTCATCGACTCGTAAGCCAGGAAGGTAACGAAAGGGTACGCCCAACTACAAATCAGAAATGCTTGGAGGCGCCTGGTGGACATCAGGGTGTGATAGTGAAGCGGCCGACAGATGGCAATGTAGCGGTCGTAGCCCATGACGGCCAAAATTGTGGCCTCGACAAAATTAAACGTGTGAATGCAGAAGATTTGGATCAAGCAGCTGGTTAATGAGATCTCATGGACCTGAGAAGTGAGGTTGGATAAAATATGAGGCAGCAGACTTGAACTCCCGTAGATGCTGTTGCAGGACAGGTTACAAACGAAGACATACATGGGCTCATGCAATGCTCGCTCACTGTAGATCACTATAATCAGAAATGAATTGATCAAAATTATCACCACATAAAGCAACAGGAAGACAGTAAAGTACACAGGTTTTTGATCATCCATGACAAGGTAGCCGTCCATGATAAAGGTAGTGAAGAGTGACGCGTTCTCCATGTTTCAGGGCTTTGCTATGAAGAGAAATACGATTCTGTAAGCAGAGACCCAGATATTAATAGTAAAGCATAGTAAAACACTTGGTGTTAAGACTTCCGACAAACATTTAAATTGAGTCATTTAGCAGGTGATTTTATTCAAAGGGGCTTACACGTAAGAAAACAAGTCAGTAAGTTTAGAGGAACCTGAACCTGAACTGCAGAAATATTATATTTGAACACCTCACACCTGTTTTCCCTCCAACATTCATCTCATTCTTCATGTGGAACACAATCTGTTTTTCTTTTCTTTTCCTTTTTGGATTTGGTTTTAATACACTGTATGTTTTTGTTTTTACTTGAACAATAGGATATTTAAATTGCAAATGAATAATACAGTCAAATGGTTAATCTGTAGTAATAAATGTATTTTCTTTTTACATCACTTTGTACCTTGGCTCTCAGAAATGCACTTAATAAATGCTTAATATTATAATTATTATTAGTGTTATTAATTGTAGTATTATTAGTAATCCCACATCATCCCATATTGCAGACATTCAGAGTATTTTTCTATTACTATACCACTTGTAGCTTAATGATTCATTATCAAGCTTTGTTTCATTTAATTAGGGCCTTAGAATAAAAATCCTAAGAGGATGTTGTTGTATCAACTTGAATTAATCAACCGAATATTACTGGCATAATCGAGTTTGGTGACACAAGAGACGAGACGTGGTGTAGTAACATACACACACACACACACACACACACACACACACACACACACACACACACACACACACACACACACACGAACACACAATAAATATTACTTACAGACAAGTAAAATAAATAAATTGCTCTGTATTGTACCTCTGTGCTGCTTACATGTACCATACATATTGTAATTATACTGTTCTCACTGGCTTTACATTGTATATAATACAGTATCTGCATTTCATTTCTCTCTGAACTTGGCATAATGTGCAATGTTATCTGAAAAAGTTATTTCCAATCAACATACTAACTGAAAACAAACTGTGCTTTTAAACAAGATCTTAACCTGAGCATTCGCTTGACAGTAACATTGCTGTTAATAAAGTCAAACTGACAATTTGCCACATAAGCATTTTAAAGCAGGACTTTGAAACTGCGTAAGACTCCTATTAAATATCTTGCTTTGTGGGTGTAAATACAGCTGACATTTTATAGCATATAATAAATTTACAGCATTTTCACATGACCAGTTTAAATGCAGTAAAGCCCTTTGTTATGTAATTAATCTCTTACCTAATATTTAATTTGATCAAGTACTTCTTTACCCTTAATTAGAGAAACATATAGCCGATACTACATAAACATAATTTTAAAGACTTGTCCTGTGTTTGAGTCTAAACCAACACCTTATGGTCCACTGTGTCTTCAGTTGTTTCAATTGAATCTTAAGAGGTTCAAATAAAAATTGATATCATATGTATTATAATAAATTATATAAAAACTATATAATAATATAAAAAAGGTTTTATTTTTATTCTCTCTCTGTATCCATATAATATATATTAATCTGATCCATAAGGAAGCACTCTGCAAAAAAGCAGCATATCAGATATTAATTCATTGCTTCAAATTCAATATTTTCAGCTTTAGCAAATTAAACTGACCAAAGATCAAACGTGCATTTCAATCAAAACAAAGCAGATGATCTGTGAATAAGATAATAAAGTAAATTATATACACTATATATTAAATTATATTAAAAAATAGAAAAACTTACTGAGAGGAATATTTAATTGACCTTATCACACAGACATTTGAAGAACAGGATGTTGGTTGAGGTTCATGTATGTGCCTGAGCATGAGAACGTGTCAGTTCTGAACATTCTGTCTCCAGTGCTTCTTAAAATGAACTTTGTGGACCCCAGGAGATCCTAAACTTTTAGCCAATGAGCCTGTAAAAAGTTTACTATTCGTGGATTTATTTGTAAATCAGCTGTAAATAGTAGTGTAATGTGAAATGTGTGTGTGGTCAGGGCTTTCCACCAAGTTTTGGATTTTGTTGTTATTTCTGGCCATTCATCATCCAAAAAAGATGTATAAGGCCCTACACTGACGGTGGATCTAAATTGCCTTTCTAGATCATCCCTCTGGACAAAATTAATAGGACTTAGAGCTTTGGATAGTATTTATTTCAGCTTTTTTCATTTAATTTTTATTTTTATTTGGTATACATGTGTATAAAAGCACCCATAGCCATTTTAGACAGTTGTATGCATCCAGTGAAAACAGTTTGGGCCCTTCTTCTGTACATAACTACACAATGCAATGCCTTTAAAGGAATGGCTGAGTGAGTTTGGTGTGGAAAATTTTGACTGACCTGACCTCAACTCCATTAAACACATTTGGAATGAACTACAATAAGGGCAGCACGGTGGCTTAGTGGTTAGTGCTGTGGATTCCTGGTTCGAATTTCAATCTGGGTGGAGTGTCCATGTTCTCCCCATGTCCACGTGGGTTTCCTCTGGGTTCTGGATTTTCTCTCACAGTCCAAAAACATGAATTTAAGGTGAACTGGCTATTGGTTTGTAGACATATAAGATGCCTTGTCAATTCCACTTCACATCTAGGACATAGAAGTGCAGTGGAGGGAGGGAGGAGGGAGAGGTAGCTGAGTGGTTAGGGTGTTGGACTATCAACCTGAAGGTTGGGGGTTCAAATCACAGTCTGCTAAATAACTTAATACATCCATAATACATAATAAATAATACAGGAGAATTGAAACAGCATTTCTTACTCCATAGGCGAAGAGAGAGGGGCAGCTGCGAAAAGGGTAAAATGCAGAAAATAGAAGAAGAATGAGGAATGAACTAGACTAGACAGGTCAAGACAAGACATAAGTCTTTATTGGCCCCACCATGTGGAAATTCAGTGAATGGAGAATGAAAGCATGGCCCTCTCATCCAACTTTAGCATCTGACCTTAACAATGACCTCTGGATGAATTCGCCAAACCTCTCATGGTCACAGTCCAAATTTTTAGGGAAAAACTTTCCGGAAGCGTAACAGCTGTAACATGGGAAACATATATATTGTAGTTAATTTTTATTTGTTGGATTGCTTTTTATGATTCAAAGAGGTATTATTAAGAAAAATAATAAAAATTGTTAATAAAAATATATATATTTTTTATGTACTTATTATTAGGATTGCATCACTCCTTGCTTTTTTAAAGTTACATGTCCGTTTAAAAGTGTTGTCCTTGTTTGTTAAAACCATCATTGCATCATCAGTTACTCTCAGTGGAGGTCTTTATGGCCACCTCCAGCCAGCTGTTTCTGTCCCCTAAGAGCTCCCTCATTGTTGTTTTTATACTTTGTCTGTATTAGTGGTTACTTTAAATGACTTCTCAGGGAATTGGTCCAGACAAAAAACCCAACACTGATAAACATGTTTATCAGCTCATTATTCCCCAGACCACCTGATTCCTGGAGGACAAACAGGACATCAGCCACAGTTACACACACTTTTATTAATCCTAGAACATGTTAGTTTTATCAAATACAATTTATTTAATGTTCTGAAATATAAGTTGAAGTTTATTTATTACTATTATTTAGGGAATGGTAGTTCAGTAGTTAAGGTGTTGGACTATCATCTTAAAGGTTTGTTATTCAAGCCATAAAGCCAACAAAATTGCCAATGTGTGCCCTTGAGCAAGGCCTTTACCCTCATCGCTCTAGTGGTGCCCGGCCATAGATCCTATGCCTTTACCTTATGCTTTTACATATGTCACTTTGGATAAAAGTTTTTGCATAATAGTTAAATATAAATCAACTTCACATGAAGGTTTAGGTTTAACTTAGTTTGGTTTCACAGTCATTTTAAAAGGTGTATTTTTATGTCCGAAATGTGACTTTTATTAATAATTCATACTTTTATTTGTTTTAAATAAAGATGACATGATGGCACAGTGATAAGCAAGATTGTCTCACTTCAAACATAATTCTGGGTTTTATTTTTGGGGGGTTTGGGTTCTTTCTGTGAGGTGTATATCTTTATCCTGTGTCTGGCTATATATATTCGTCAGTAATCCAAATGCATATGAGCCATTTGATATAAATACACTATATTGGAAAAGGATTTGCTCAACCTTTCAAATGATCAGAATGTTTATAAAATCAAGAAGATTGTTATTACAAACATTTGTGAAAGAATAGTTTGCTCTCAGGAGCTTAGTGAATTCCAGAGTGGAACTGTAATAGGATGCCATCTGTGCAACAAAGCCTGTTGTGAAATTACCTTGCTACTAAATATTCCACAGTCAACAGTCAGCTGTATTATAAAAAACGGAAGTGTTTGGGAATGACAGCAACTCAGCCACCAAGTGGTGGGCCACATAAACTGACAGAGCGGGAACAGCAAATGCCAACTTTCCGCAGAGTCAATCACTACAGAACTCCAAACTTAATGTAGACTAGATAAGCTCAAGAACAGTGCGAAGAGAGCTTTATGGAATGGGTTTCATGGGCAGCTGCATCCAAGCCATACAGTGGTGTAAAGCATGCTGCCAATGGACTCTAGAGCAGTGGAGACGTGTTCTCTGTAGACGCGTTCTCTCCATCTGGCAATCTGATGGACGAGTCTGGGTTTGGCGGTTGTCAGGAAAACAGTACTTGTCTGACTGCATTGTGCCAAGTGTTAAGTTTTGTGGAGGGGGCATTATGGTGTGTGGTTGTTTTTCAGGAGCTGGGCTTGGCCCCTTAGTTCCAGTGAAAGGCACTCCAGCATACTAAGCCATTTTGGACAATTCCATGCTCCTAACTTTGATGGGAACAGTTTGGAGCTGGCCCCTTCCTCTTCAAACATGAGTGTGCACCAGTGAAAAAGCAAGGTCCATAAAGACTTGGATGACAGAGTCTGGTATGGAGAAACTTGACTGGCCTGCACAGAGTTCTGACATTAACCTGAACATCTTTTGGATGAATTAGAGCAAAGACTGAGGTCCAACGTTAGTGAGGTCCAACATTGGTGCTCAAAAATTCCCATTAACACATTCCTAAACTTTGTGGACAGCCTTCCCAGTAGAGGTGAAGCTGTTCTAGCTGCAATGGGTGGCCCAACGTCATATTGATTGAACTCTATTGATTAGGAATAGAATGTCCCTTCAGCTCATATTTGAGTCAAGGCAGGTGAGTGAATACTTTCGGCAATATAGTGTATATAAAGTAAAAATTAAGTGAAATCCCCATGCTGCGCTATGGTGGAGAACTTGATAACAATGTAAAAGTTGAAAGGCAATTGTTGTTAAGTGAGCGATGACTTTGGAGTTTTAGAAATTTTAAATAAATTAACATATTATAAATTGAGGTTTGGAGCAATTAAAAATCTAAACTGAATATTTGTAATGAAAATAGTGTGAGTTATGACTACAGTGTCCACACAGTTGCTTTCTTATGTGAATTTTTCAGAAGGTTTTCCAAGGACACGATAAGGAATGAATAGGCTAAGTTTCATGTTTGTAGGTACTAACCAAGACCCCAATCCATCCACGGTGTTGCATTTGATGCCAATACCAAAGGAACAAACATAGGAAAGCAAGAACTTGATTGTTTTTCCACTCTGGAGGACCCTAATGGGACACTGGAGGGGTCTTGCATTCAATGGCGATATCGAACGAACCATCGAATTTAGAAGAGTGAGAAGCAGTTCATTTTTCAAGGACATGATAATGAATCACAATACCAAATTTTAGTCTTGTTTGTACTCAGGAAGTGGGAAAATTCCTGAGTGTGTAAATGTGTCTAAATGTGCTCTGCGATAGACTGCCGTCCTGCTCAGGGCCTTTTCTTCCCTTATGTGTAATGTGTAGGTTCTAGTACTTATCCCAACCTGCGCAGTAAGTATTAAGGGTGCTGCTTAAGGTCAAACACTGACAACTTTTTGGACTTGTGGATTGAACCCTCAACATTTGGACTTATAGCCCAGCCCCATAACCACTGAACCAACACACTTTAAAATCAGCTTATAGGTCTCATATTCGTTCTTTGTTTTACCTCAAACATTAGGGTGTGGACCTTAGAATGCTGTCTTCTCCAAAATCCCTCCCTTACCATGTGCTAACTCATTTTTATCCAGTTAATAAATCTAATTTTTTTTACTTGAATTTCTCAACATACATGAGCTTGATATCCTATATAATTGCAAATTAAAAGATGGATTAAAATGAAGAACTTAAATGGAAAATTAAAATGAAAAACTCTGTGACCAGGGGCCCAGGTCCATCCCATCACTCTGAATCCCTGTTGAGCAGGTGGTTGATATAAATCGCCGCAATACATGGCAATGCCACGAGGTAAGCAGGCAGTCCAGCTGGACTGTGTGATAGCTTTATGCTTTGTATTGACTAGTGCAAACTTTTGCTCTCAGGAAAATAAAAAAATAGGTGGATTTTGATGATAAGGTGATAGGGTAACGATTTATGCTCTAATAACAAGTGTTTCTTTAAGTGTAAGTTTTTTATTGTGTTATATTCATACTTTTCCTTTTTGTGTTGTTTATTATATCAATACTCTGCAAATACTTTTCTTTGAGGGCTGTATTTTTGTATTTTAAACTTGATTGTAATCTGCTTTAATGGCATCATTGGAATACAACACCTCGTACATCAGCCTCTTTATCTTGTCAGGTTTAAAGGATTTGAGACCAAAGTACCTTTATGTTTTTCTTTTTCTAGCAATATATCTGTTCATTATTATTTTAAACCTGACATTAATTGTGACTATATTAATCGAGAAGTCTCTCCATGAGCCCATGTACCTCTTCCTGTGTAATCTCTGTGTAAATGGACTTTACGGCACCACGGGGTTTTACCCAAAACTGATTTATGATCTCTTATCACCCACCCAGGTGATAACAGTAACTGGATGTTATGTGCAAGCATTTGTAATCTACACCTCTTTCATGTGTGAGTACACCACACTGGTTATAATGGCTTATGACAGATACATTGCTATCTGTCGGCCTTTAGAATATCACGCCCGCATGGTTAACGATACGGTCCTTAAAGCCATTCTGTACTCGTGGGTCTTACCCCTTCTGGTGACCATCCCTTCCAGTGTGCTTGCTGGCCAACTGCCATTGTGTAGCTCAGAAATGGAGAGGTTTTACTGCTACAACTGGGCCATTGTCCAAATGGCCTGCTTTTCTTCTGTAGCTGTTAATGCTTATATTGTATATGGGACAATTGTCATCTGCATATTTGCTGCACATGCTGTATTTGTCATTGTTTCTTATCAAAGGTTAATCATTTCTTGCCGGAAATCAAAGGAGAGCAAAAAAAGGTTCATGCAGACCTGCGTGCCACATTTGGTATCGCTCCTGAACTTTACGATAACCCTGCTGTTAGATACGATGTTCACCAAATATGGGACTGAGAATTTCCCAGGATCGTTACGTCTTTTTTTCCAGGTTGAAGTTCTTGTGGTCCCACCACTTCTTAATCCACTTATGTACGGACTCAAACTTTCAGAAGTCAGAAGAAAATTTTTTCAGTTTTTCAAAATAAGAAGCAACATTGTTTTATAAGATGATAATATTTTTTCTGACTCTGTTTACGTTAAATGTTAAGTACTTTAAGAAAAAGACATAATTCTAGATAATTGAGCATATGACTGACCACCCACCTCATGTGTTTATAGTAAACCAGGTCTGTATGTGACTGTAATAACAACGGGTATCTAAAAAATTAAATAATAATTTAAGATGTGAAAAAAAGCTGTGTGACCTCCACCTGTTACAGTGTGACAGGGATGAGTGCTACACTGTACTAGAGTTGTGATGGGGGAATTAAAATCATTATAGCACATTTAGAGTTAAATTAAATATAGAATAAATGTGAATGAATACATTAGAGATGTATAGATAATAAAGCAAAGTACTTTTAAGAGACTGTGGCCTTTGTTCTGTTTATTTTTTATTCAGTAATAGCAGTTCATCACCTTTGCATCCTTTATAATGTTATGATGCCATGTTCACTAGAGGGCAGCTGAATCTATTTTACGGGATGCTTCACTGCTGTTGGGTTTTCCCCAAAAAGCTGCCCTTGTAACAGGAAATAATTTGCACATAAAACCTAAAAAGATGAAGCAACATAAAGCAGCTATGCAACCACATTCTTGTAAATTATGTGTACTTATAAATACCACATGCACTGGGCTCTGACTTTAAAAAACAGCTGCTTGGTAATAAACAGGGTTTTATATAATTCCCAAATTGGGGTGCTTAACCCGCATTAGAAGGAAAAAACTGAGCAACTTCACAACACAAGTCTATTTCCCACATGGCAGCAATAAACAAGCGTCACAGTCTATTTTCCTGAAGCGTAGAAGCATCTGAACTCCAACCAGGGCCTGTCAATTTTTTTCACAGGTTTGTATTTAAATGTGTGCATTAAATCTGATGTTAAAGTGTGTAAGCTTTTTATGCTGATAATGTGTTATTTTCATGTCAAATAAGTTTATTATTATCTGATTATCTTGGTCTGGGTTACATGGAGACAGTTTGATTAGGTTTGATGACGAGGTTTCCATGTTGGGCTACACAGTGCTATAAAGACAAGTCATCATATAAAACACAGATATTACCACAATTATTCAAGATTTATGTTTTGCAGTGTAGGTCCTGTCTGAGACGTGTATTTAAAATATGCAAGCTTATTCTGCTCACCAATGCTAATGTGCTGCAGCATCTACCGCATGATCGTCTCAACAATGCCCTGGTTTTATTGAATCTGATTGGGAACAGGATTACGCTTCATACATCTCCTAATTTAATTTCACTAATTGAAATTGAAATTAGTTTTCTCCTCCTTCTGGAATGTGTGTTAAATAAAAGGATCGATCCAGAACATTTGGTTGGGTTTGCTGGAGTGTCTAAAAGTTAAGATCATGAAACTGCAAGGTCTACTGCTCCTGGTTCTGCTGGTTGTTCTGGTGCTGCACTGTAAGTTCTTATCTCTTTAATAGATACTTCATTGATTTTATATCTTTTGTACATTATATGTCGCTATACATTATGCAGCAGTGAAGTCAATCGATTGCAATATGTTTAATTAAAGGTAAACAAAATGACGCAATGTCCTTCCCATGGAGTTGCGCCACGCTCAACGGGGTTTGTCGACAGGGAGCGTGTCAGCTCACTGAACTCTACTTTGGTCCTTTAGGCTGTGGAAAGGATTCTTTGTGAGTACAAATTTGTCATTTGTGACTGAACAGTTTGGTATGATAGTTGATGGAATTAAGATTGCTTAACTAATGCATTCACTTAAGATAAGAAAGATAAGATATGATATGATATATGATATGATATGATATGATATGATATGATATGATATGATATGGTGTGATACGATAAGATAAGGCTAAAATCTTTATCGTCATTGTCTTTTTTACAGGAATTGATTATATATAAAATTGCACCGGTTGTAACTACAAACAACAATGACTAAAGGTTGAATTTAGGTTTAAATTTGAGTTCTTTTATTTAAATTTATTAATATAAAATGATTCAAGACTTAAAATTTTGAGAAGTCTAGCACTTTTGGCCAAATCTAGGCATTTTACACTCCTGGAGCCACATCCAGCATTTTGGCTCTCCCTCTCTGGCCCAAATCAATGGGGTGTTAGAAATGTACCTCATACACTTACTAAAGATAAATTCCTAACTCACCCACAATAGTCATCTATATTTTACCATGTGGTTTTTAGCTGTGATTTCTATATTAATGCAAAAAAAGGTAATAATAATATTCATTTATTTTACCCAGCGATGGATTGGAGCCCTGTCCTGGGTGTATCTGCCCAACGCCCGAGACGTTCTCCCCTGGATGAGAATGGGGAACCCTCCCCCGTGACCCTCATAAAGGAAGATAATAAATGAATGAAATAAATGAATTAATCATTTATTTTATTTATAGGTGCCTTTCAGGGCTCTCAAAGACACCGTACATATAAAATATTTATAAAAAAAAAACCCATACAAACAAGCAGTGAAATAAAACTGGAACAAAGAAAAAGAAATGACAACTCAAACATTACACATAATCAAATACTTGTAATTCTTATGCTGATATGCTTAATAAATATCTTAAAAAATATGAACATAGTTGTACTTACCTATTTCTTATAGCCTTTTTTTATGAACATTATTTCAATGCAATCTGTGCTGCTCTTGTAAATTAGGCAGTAAAAATAATCATTTTCTGTCTTTCAGATGCTGCGTGTCACATTTTTTATGATGCTGATGAAGATGAAGTTGAGACACAGCTTGGCTTTAATCATTGTGATTTTCATTTTACTAAATACAGTTATTGGTAAAAATATACTCAGATAGTAAAACATATTAAACTAAATATAATTTGAATGAATAGTAAATAACTGTTTGAATATGGACGTTAAAACTGCATAACCCAAATAAAGATATTTAACCTCCGAGTTATTTGTATGAATACTTCATTATGTAGTCTTATACAATGTAGTATACAATGTATATTATTGCTGCATTTTTCTCTTTTGAAAAGTCAGATATCTATTAAACAGAGTGAATGTGAAACTGTGAATACAGTAACAGTTTCCTACTCCTCTGGAAAGGCTTTTTACAAAATTCTTGTGTGTTTATTGAAAAGTCATTTATTCAGAAGTGCACTCGTTTAATTATGCTACATAGTCAAAAGTATTTGCTCCAAGCTGGGCTTGGCCCATTAGTTCTAATAAAAGGAACTCTGAATGCTTCAGCATACCAAGACATTTTTGACAATTTGTGAAAACAGTTTGGAGCTGGCCCCTTTCTCTTCCAACATAACTGTGCACAAAGTAAGGTCCATACATACATTTACATTAGATTTAGTCATTTAGAAGGCACTTTTATCTAAATTTACTTACAAATGAGATAACAACACAAGTTAAAATTATTTTTAAGCTGCCATTTGCAATAATTACATATTGTTTCATTAAGCTTTTGATATGTTACTACTGAGCACCTGGACAAGTTTACTTACCTTATTGTCTGACTTGCTTAATATAAACTGTATTTTCCTTCTGTTTGCTAAATGCTTCAAATGTCAATGTCAGTTCTTTTAAATACCAATGTTATTCCGTAAACGATATTTGTCAGCTTATAAACAAGTGCACAACATTAAACTAATGTAGAAAACGCTGTGTTTGGTATATTTTTCATGGTGTGTGTACTGTAATTTATGGTTCGAATCATATCTTGTATTTAATCTGGAATTTGTTGTGTTTTAAAGCAGTTGCTTTATTCATTTTTACCTTTTAGAGCTTCAGAGCAGGTGCTGCAGCATGTCCATACAGCGCATCTTCCTCTTCACAATACTTCATAGATTTCAGCCTACAGCTGAAAACTTGCAGACATTTTTGCATGGTGCTTCTTGAAGACCTGACTCCAGCAGCAGTCCATGCTTTGTGAATCCCCCCTACAATATTGTATAGCTTTTGTTTCACAATCCTCTCCAGAATGCGGTTAGTTGGAACCACCCGACGACATTCAGTGAACGAGTTGGAATGTATTTGGTAAAGTTGGACTGTAGGTAAGAGGGGGCAGATCCAGCGACTGTCCTGTAGGCCAGAGTCAGTACCTTGTACTGATTGCAGCAGCTACAGGAAGCCTCACTGTTAATTTGTTTGGACACAGAGCTCTGTGAACAGCCAGCCTCTTTAGCAATGACCTATTGTATCTAACCTTTTTTGTGCAAGATGTGCCAATGGTTGTCTGCTGAACTATGTTGAGATTTGGTTTTTAGTACACCCTTGCTCAAGAGGGTAAACTTTTGAGTGTGTGTTTTCCAGTTAGGAAGCAACACTTATTGTAACTCAATTTCACTTGCTGTTGTGCAAATGGAACAGACATGAAATGGAACAGACAGTGAGGCACTTAGCAAGACAAACCCTATAAAGGAGTGGTTCTGCAGGTGGTGACCACTCTAACCATAGAGGTAGCATGAGGCGGTGTCCACAACCCAAAGAAGTTGCTCAGGTAGTGCAGCTAATTCAGGATGGCACATCAATGCCAGCTGTGGCAAGGTTTGTTGTGTCTGTCAGCACAGTGTCCAGAGCATGGAGCAGATATCAGGAGAAAGGCCAGAACACCAGGAGACATGGAGGGGGCCGTGGGAGAAAACATCCGCTTCCTCATCAGGAGCACGCCCACATGTTGTGGGGAGGTCATACAGGCACATGGAGGCCACACACACTACTGAGTCTCATTTTAACTCGTCTTGAAGAATTTTCACTGCCATTTGATTTTCCACTTTAATTTTGAGTATGATTTCAAATCCAGACCTCCATATGATAATTCTTTTCACTTACATTTTGATTTTTTTTTATGTTATTTTGTTTTTAATAAATTCCACTATCTAAATAAAGATTTTCAACGGAAATATTTTATTCATTAAGATCTAAGATGTGTTATTTTAGTGTTCTCTTTATTTTTTTTGAGAAGTGTATATAAGACGAATAAACTAAAATTTGCTAAAAAATAAAAACACTTAAAATAAAGTGGCTAATGCACTGGTGACTTATAATGCATTATTTATGATATAACTATTTGATGATGATATATGTTATTGCATGATTTTTGTATTGTAAGTATTAAAACTATATATTATATATAATTGCTATTTGAATTATACATTTTTATTACACATAAAGTCATGAAGTGATGAGTTGTAGAGTTTGATGGCCACAGATAGAAACGACCTCAAGTGGCACTCTGTGGTGCTTTTGGGTGGAATTTGAATTTAAATCAACTTTTTCATGATATTCTAATTTTATGACCAGCACATGTATGGCAGACACAAGAGTAACACATTTACTTACACTTTATTAACTTCTATTCATAAAATTATACCAGTGATATTGACAGCAGAGCCAAGACATGGTCCTGGTTCATGTTTTTTGTGTTTTATTTTCACTTAGTCAATTTTTATGTGTGCCTGAGGAAACATGGAAAGTATTGTTATTTTAATATTTCATCAAATGTGTTAGTTCATGTTTTATATCGTGCTTTAACTTGATTAACGCCGTTTTAAACGTTAAACTCGACATTAAGCGACTCGGTCAAATCGTTCAACGAGCCTTTAAGAGGGTACTCGGTGCTGACGTCGTTAGAGCACGTGACCGGATGTAAATAAAATTCCCGCGCTGCTGGTGGAGGTCGGAACGATTTAGCGCAATGGACGAGCTTTATCTCGACAATATTGACGAATATATTAACGATCAGAATAAAATCGTAAGTTTGACGATATTCGGTCGTTTATCTGAACTGTACAGGTTACGGTTCGTGATGCTTTTTCCTAATTAGAGTTAATGTGACGTTTCGCTTTTAGGGTATTAGTGTTCCGTACAGGCTTTAAAAGAGCAATGCACTTTTTCGTTTTGATCTAATAATATACCTTTATTAACCAGTTAAGTTATTCTCCCTGTTGGAATGACGTAGGGTAAATTAATAATTTATCATTTCCTCATGTTCATTTATTTGTAATTACATTACATCATATAACGACTAATCCATACGCGTGTTCTAGCTATGTGAAGGACTTTAGTTTCAGATTTTTTAAATGGGTTTATATATAATATATACAAGTCCTGCACAGTGGCTAGAGTGATTTTAAGCCATTCTTCTTGCAAGACAGTGTCCAGGTCACTACGTGATGCCGATAGAAGAAAATGTTGCTAAACACCCCTAAGTGGCTCAATAATATTTAGATCTCGTGACTGTGCCGGCCATGGGAGATATTAAACTTCATTTTCATGTTTTTCAAACTTATCTTTTGAACTTTTTGGTGTCACCCATAATGTGTGCATTGCAATATTTTGAGCAAAACTGAGCTGTTACTCTGCTAATTGCTCTTACTGTTGCAACGTGCAAGTAATGAAGATTGTCCACCAGGCTGCTCCAATTTAGCCATAAAACCTCCCACACTAAAATGACTTGGTTTGTCACACACACACACACACACACACATACACATACACATACACACATACACACATAATAGGTTGAAGCCCTGTCCTGGGTCGGTCTTGTTTGTCTGTCTGTCTGTCTGTCTGTCTGTCTGTCTGTCTGTCTGTTTGTCTGTTTGTTTGTTTGTTTGTTTGTAGAGATATTTTCCCAATGCCATCCATGGGAGATCGTCTTGGATGCTGGGTGGAGAGACCCAGGACAGGGCGTCAACCTATCGCTGGGCACACATACACACACACACACTATATGGAGCAACAATTTAAAGCATTCAATTTACCTTGAAACCATGTTTTTGTATTGAGGGAGTGGTAGCTTAGTGGTTAGGGTGTTGGACTATCAATCACAAGGTTGGTGATTGATAATCACCAACTTTGCTCCCTCATTGCTCCAGGGTCCTGTTTCAACCCTGTGTTCTGACCCCAACCAAATTGGGATACTTGTAAGTCGCTTTGGATCAAAGCGTCTGCTAAATGTAAATGTAGAAGGAAACCCACAGGGTGAACATGGAAACTCCACCCAGATTAGGACTAGAACACCCAAGAAAATAAACTTGTCTGTAAAAGGCTTCATTTCTGTCAGCAAAAAACCCTTTGACCAATCATAGGAGAGCTGTTCCTGATGCAAGTGTCAGATCAGAAGTAGAACTCTGGATATATGTGGAAGGTTAAAGTAATTTATTAATATAGTTTTTTTTTTACAACAGTGCATTGTCACAAAGCAGCTTTACAGAGTTCTGAGCCTTAAAAACAAAACAAAACAAAACAAAAAGAAAACTACTGATGAGGGGGTGTAATGTTAAATGCCAGCACAAACTGATCCCAGATAACCAACCCAACACCCTGAGATTCACACCTTTATCATTTAATAGTAAAGTAAAAGCATTTAGCATTACAGACCTGTACAGTTCATTTAAACATAGTATGCTTTCAGGTTTTACTCTGTGTGACTTTTATTACTTTTTTTTTTACCAGTTTTATTTTCCTAAATGCTGTTTCTGTGATTTGCTGTCTGTTAACAGGTTACATATAAATGGCTCAGTCTCACGCTTGGCGTTCACGTCAACATCGCTAAACAGTAAGTCTTTTTCTCTAACTGCGATGTACTGTATTACGTAGTTTTTTATGAACGCGGCCGCATGTTGACGTTTTGCAGGATGCTTTACCACTACCTGGAGCAGAGACGCAGGGAGATGTCCGGAAGTACGCTGTACGCCACCTACCTCGTCTCAGGGAAGTGCATGGAAAACGGCAACATGGTGAGTGCAGACACGTATACCGAGTGCAGACACTTTTTTTATTATTATTACAGTGTGCGGAGAATTATTATGAGCTACCAGGGAGTGGTAGCTCAGTGGTTAGGGTGTTGGGCTATCAATCAGAAGGTTGGTGGTTCAAATCCCAGGTCCACTGAAGTTACCAATGTGGGTCCTTGAGCAAGA
>JAOUQT010155585.1:0-18547 GCA_025769995.1 Xyliphius kryptos
ATCGTCCAGCTCCACACGGCCGAGGACGTCCTCGCAGTTCCTGTGCAGGAGTTCCCTCAGTCAGGCATCGCTCTTCTTCACCCGGGACGGGTCCTTCGAGGGGGGAACACTGTAATGAACACCGACGAGCAAGCGGAACACACCCACTCACGGACACGCCCCTTATCACCGGAGTATTGATTACACCTGTGTCGGACTTCCGCTATTATATATATATACCTCCTCATATGTACTCAGTTCCTACCAGTTTTAAGCGCTTCTCATGCCAGTCCTATCTGTGCTCTCTTTGCCTTCTCTGTGTACCGACTTAGTTCTGACTCCTGACCTTGCCCCTTGTCTTGGATCTTTTGTGGATTACCCGTTAACGACCCTGGACTGTTTATCGTTGTTGGTTTGCTCAAAGTATCCTCCATTAAACAACGTTCTTACGGGTCGTGACACTGCATATGTTACACCTGCTCCGCAAGTGGCGTCCCATTGATCTAGGACTCCAACTCGTTCCCGCCAGTATTGTTTTGCCCTTTGCTTTGAAGCTCCAGTTTGGAAGCAGATCTCTTCCTTTTTGGTTGGTGTGATCTTGTTATTAAAACCGGCAGTGTGGACTGAAAATTTCTGTTTGCTTGTGTTCTCCATCGCACTTTCATCACACCAATGACAACTTTGGTAACTGAGAATTAACTTTAGTCATATCTTACCATCATAAAAAGTGCAGAAGTCTATGTATATGCTCCAAACACATTTCTTCTATTATGATGTTATCAGTTGTATATATTTTAACCTGCTAAATGTAACACATCAGCTTCTGTAGTTTTTTTGTAATTAGGTCAATAAGATGCATTTCATCAGCAAACCTGTTTTTTTTTTTTTTTTTTACTTTAAAGGGGTCTTTGTAACATTAATACCTCCTCACCTCAATTATTTTCACCAACATGCCTGGTAAGGTTAGCTCCAACACTGTTTTCTTTAGCTGCAAAACTCACTTTAGAAAACTGGTTTCTCTATCTTGCGCATATGCGCTAATGACATTCATTGACACTCAATACTTCGATTTCAAGTCTCTTTCATGTCATTTTTTTTTACGTGTTGAATATTTTTTATGTTCACATCTTTTAATATTACCCCTTAACAAATTTCTCCTCCCACATAGCCAATGTTAGAATAGTTTAAACCCAACACCAATGCATCCCTTTCATTTCAATTGATCATTTGCACACCCTTCTCCTCTCCATTATATCAGACAGCCTTATTTCTCTCTCCTTACCAGTCATCCTACTTACGTTCACTGTTCCTAGTAAAGTCTACCTTTTTATCTTTTTGCCTCTGCAGGACACCCCCTCCTACTCGGACAACAGTAGTTTGATTCCACCTGTATCCAGTTAGTAACAGTGCTTTAAGTAAGATTATGTTAACCTGGGCCTTTTCCATTGTAAATATTTTTCGCTAAGAATTATATGACACAATACTTTTGCATGATTGGCCTTAGGTGGTGTAGCAAAAAAAATTCTCATTTTTATTCTTAATACTTTAACTTAAACATTTTATACCTTGTTGATTGGCCACCATGCAGTGTTTTAGAGTAAAATGCTTCCAGCTGGGATTAAAGTGGACAATGGGTTAGCAAGTCACTGGGAGTCCAGTATTAGGAAAGCTGTGACTACACACATACCTCAAGATAAAAGTCACAGGCCAAGCAAACTCATAAACCTGCTTTTTGCTTTAAATAGCTTCAAAAGAATCTATACTTGGGCAAATGTAACACAACAGGGTTGAAAGAGATTTCTTGCAGTTTCACATCCAACTATTAAAAAACATACCCCTGCCTGAACATGCAGCAGTACTGCCATTAGGCTGAAGTGCATTTCCTCATGGTTAATAATAACCTCTTAACTTTTCCATTTCTCTTCAAGTACTATATGTATAAAAGTTTATTTATACAGTTTTGTCTAATTGTGGACATTGACCTCATTGACTACTTTTAATAAAGGTTCTTTTGAATGCTGCTGCATACAAATATATTTTAAATAATGAATATGGTCCCAGATTTGTGGCTTTAATGGACAAATCTTTTTTCTGTTTTTAACCCTTTTTACATTGACCACTTCATTAGAAACACTGGTCTTTTGATTTTGTATTTCATTTAGGTTTGCCATGTTGTACATTCTAAAATTCAATGTATTTTCACAGGTTATTTTAGTATTTTGGTCCGTTTAAACAAGCTATCCAACATTTCATATAATTCTTTTTAAATAGTATACTGTTACCAAGCTTTACAATTTTCCTGAACCCCAAAAAGCAAGCCGAAGGGACAGTAGCGAGGAAATAATCCCTGATGTTGTTTGTTTTAGGGGAAAAACCATGGAAGGCCCAAGACTCAGTGGGGTATTTGTTCTTCTTGAGTGGCCTGGCAGTTTTAACAGTGCATGACACCCATGTACAGACTCTGATAACCCACTTTGATGGTTTTGTGAAAATTAGCTGCAGGAGTCTATGCACTGCTTTTCTGCCATATAATTGTTTTTTTTTTTTTTTCAAATCAGCATTTGATATCACAAATTAAATACATACAAAGAAGAGAAAAAAAACATCTAAATGTGTGTTCGTGCATGTGTGTGTTGTTGGCTTCAGAGAAACAAGTGGAGGAAAATTGAGGAACAGAAAGTGTATAATACCATTTATAAAGAAAAAAATATATATAGTAAGATTTAATATAATATGAAGCACGTTTGTACATCAGCTATGGATTGGTGCCCTGTCCTAAGTGTATCTGCCCAGCGCCTGAGACGTTCTCACCTGGATGGGCATGGGGAACCCCACCGTGACCCTAGTAGAGGAATAAGCGCAAGATAATGGATGGATGGAATAGTCACCTTTAGGTTATATGGTTATAAAAAAAAAAATAAAAAAAACAATATAAGAAAAAAGGTGTAATTCCTATATTTATTTATTTGAAACAGAATATTAAGGATGGATGGATGTTTGTAAATTATTTTATGATGGTTTAATACTCTGTTTGTCATTATTGTTAGTGATTTTTCATTCATGGAAATATCTTACATAGTAGAAAAATTTAATCCAGTTAATTGCCCAGTATCATTATTGTATAATAAATATAGTTTACAGTAACTGTTTATATTTTAAATAAATATTTGTACAGTAAATAATCAGTAAATTTACATGGTTTTTAGAAGGATAAAAAATAATTGGCTTTTAGGTTCACTGGTAAGAGCTGCTTCAATAAGCTTTTTATTATTTCTTTGGTATTATGCTTTTTATTTAATATTCAGGTCAGCGAGTGCTCACAGTCAGAAATCAAACACATCTTCACAGCAGCAGCACAAGTTGTAGGTGTGAGTGTTCACTCCTGGTCTTATCAGCTGCAGTGTGAAAGAGGAACCTGCTGAAGTTCCTGAACATAGAAACAGCAAGGAGCTGCTAATTTTGCCAATAAGCCCTGATGCACTTGCATGAAAACCCAGAAAGCATAGCACCATTAATTAGCTGAGTCACATGGGTCACAAACAGATGCCAAGCCAACTATTTAGATCAAAGCTGATGCCCTTTGATTTTTTTCGATATAAGTTTACACATACATAATAAAAAATAACAAAAAAACTCTTTCTGAGTAACTTTCACACTAATTACACTATGACAATATTTCTCACTATTACAGAATGTAATTTTACATTTATTTAATTTGTAAAACCTATTTAATTCACAGTTGCTGTTGATTAACTGATTATGACATATTATGAGAAAAATAAAACTTAATTTTCACCATGTATGGTGGCTTATTGGTTAGTACGGTCACCTCTTAGCATTGAGGATTGCCGGTTCGAATCCCGATCTGGGTGTAGTTTCCTTGTTCTCTCTGCGTCCGTGTTGGTTTTTTCCGGGTTCTCTGGTTTTCTCCCACAGTCCAAAAACACGGATTCCAGGTAAATTAAATGCTCTAAATTGTCCCGTATGTGTATGTGGATATGTGAGTGAGTGTGTGCCCAGCAATGGATTGGTACCCTGTCCTGGGTGTATCTGCCCAGCATCTGTGATGGGCATGGGGAACCCCACCGAGTACAGGAATAAGCAGAAGATTATTATTAACTATTATTATGGAATTTTCACCTTTAGGTTATAGTGAAAAACGACTATAAGAAAAAAGGTTTTATTCATAGATGTATTTATTTGAAACAGAATATTAATAAAATGGTCTTCTTCGATGTGATCTAGTTCAGGTTTTTAAGTACATTGGTTGCTAAAAATGGGAAATACCAGCTCAGTGCTCATCCTAATTTAGCATGCTGCTTCAAATACTCTGTATATTTTTATTAATGGTACATTATTTAAAAGAATGTTTTACCACGTTTGCACGTTACTTTGCTGGTGAGCTGGAATAGTTGGTTCAGAGCCTTTTTTGTTTTTGTAGTTTGGCGCTCGCAAGAATGTTACTCCAGCATCTTTGTTAAGTCTAGTAAGGATGGTGGACAGTTACAAACATTATTTAGGAGCATTGAGAAGCATTGGCCAGTGGCACCCTGTGCTTTTCATGAATGAGAGCAGGTTCACACTGAGGACATGTGACAGACTTGACAGAGTCTGGGGAACATTCTGGTGCCTGCATCATCCATTGGCATTAGGTCAGTAATAGTGTGGGGAGGCATTTTTTGGAGGGCCGCATAGACCTCCATGTGCCAGCCAAAGGTACTCTGACTGCCATTAGGTAGAGGGGTGAGATCCTCAGACACATTGTAAGAACATATGCTGGTGCAGTGGGTTGCATGACAATGCTAGGCCATATGTGGCTTAAGTGTGTCAGCAAGTCCTGCATGATGAAGGCATTGATGTTATAAACTGAATACAATTGAGCACATTTGGGACATTGCCACATTCCACCACAGACTGTCCAGGAGTTGACTGATGCTTTAATCAAGGTCTGGGAGGAGATTCCTCAGAAGAACATCCAACACCTTACCTGGAGCTTTGTATGGAGGTCATACAAGCATGTGGAGGCCACACACACTATTGAGCCTTATTTTATCTTGTCTTGAGAAATTTTAAAACCTTTTGATCTTGACATTTGATTTCAAGTATGCTTCCAAATCCAGACCACCATGGGATAACAATTTTGATTTACATTGATAATTTCTATGTTATTTTGTTTTCAAAGCAATCCACTATCCAGTTTTCAAATGGAATATTGTATTCATTGAGGAAATATTATTTGTGTTCTCTTTATTTTTTGAGCAGTGCATACATAACTAATTCTGTACATAATTTATGTCTTCTTTACTATGTACTCTAATGATTATGAACCCTAACTAACCGCCGCAAAGTAATTTGTACTTTAATGTGTCATAGAATAATCTTTTACCCAAAACGGCTTATAAATGAAAGAATAACACAAGTAAGTACTTAAGATACTGATTCTGATGTGTTTTTGAGTGGATTATTGAGCAACACTATAAAAAAAAGATAACTCCTCATTGTCACTACTAGACTGAGAACCAAAATGTCCAGTCGCAAGCATTCTTAATGTAGAATTTTTTAAAGGATGATACAAATTAATTTAGTCTATATTTTGATGCAATTCCGTAGATATGTAAAACAAATAACACAGTGGGTGAACAGTGTTCCAAAAAAAGCTGTGTTTAACACACAACCACATGACTATCAGCGTCACATTAGTATATTAAATGTAGAGAAACCGAGTTTTTTTTTTCTTACATTTCATGGATTTCATGGATGAGCATCAGTGTTTTTTGTATGATGTCTATTTGTGTGCAACTGTTCTTTTAAATTTTTACATTCTTCACATAGCTCTCTTGATGTTGCTCTGCTTTTAAATCGTGATTTGGCATAGCAATGTAATGCATAATTTAGAATCTGTATCTGTTTTACACATGTTGCTGACATTATACATTAGCAAAAATTGGGTGAAATTAGAGTTTTGCTGATTTACTTTTTGAGAGACCTGAAATTGATGAAGGTCAAAATTAGCAGAGCTGAAAAGCATTGCCAGCATACTTAAGGAATTTATTTTTTTTGATGAATTGGCCTTATTAAAATAGTGACATTTGATAACACTAAAAAAGAGTATGCTTTTTGTGCTTTACTTGATCAGTTCCAGGTATCTGTTAGGGGACAAAAACTGTGCATTTGTTCCAACATAAAATTTGGCCCATCATGCTGGGAGGTGCCAGTGCCATTCTAACAGCCTTGCAATTTAATGGTTTGGTGAACACAGCTCTCTGATGCTCATACCTGCCTGACAACTCTACTCTTTTCAATAGATAAAGGATAAAGACTTACCAGTTTTCATGCAAACGTTTTCTTTTTGACAGTGCCTTTTTATTATCTTCTTCACAGTTGTATGTGCATAATAATGGCTGGAACAAGTGGTCTTAAAAAGGTCTGCCTAAAAAGGAACTCTCTGTACCACACAGAAGAGTGCTTTCACACTTTCTGTGCAAAGAGAATGTGAACTAAGAAAAGTAGCATTTAGCATTTTAGTTTAAACCAAAGTACACTATGGAACATAACTGTAATCCCAACTGCACTGTCAAATAAAAAAACATCGACAAAAAAGAAAACAGGTACTGCATGAAAAAAGAATATCTCACATGCCAACTTCCATTTACTTCCTACCCATTTATGCCAGGTACCTATCTCACTATCATGTTTGTTGCTTATTGGAGCTGAGCGTGATTCAATCAGCTCCACCGAGGAAGAAATAATCATTTTCACCACAATGAAACTGAAGCAAAAATAAAGTGATGAAAGGATGGAGGAAAAGGAGGGAGCAACTGTAATGTTTTCTCATGTTTAATATTTGACAAAAGAAGTCAGCTGCATACCTTGCCCTTCAATTAAAAAGATTATGTCCACAATATATGTCTTAAGGTCTATAGTAATTGTTTTGTTTGTGTGCTCTGCCCTGTGATGAACCGATGTCCACATCCTGATGCCAAGATATATGCTCCGAACAATGCAGAAAGAACATATCCTTATAAATTAGAAACAACTAACTGGAAAATTAATTTTCAGTGTCCACAAAATGTTTATTTTTTATATAATAAATAATTTAAAACATTATATGTGTGTGTTTGTGTGTGTGTCGTATATAAAGACATAGTACATTGTTTGCCTTAGTTGTGGGAGTGTAAGTTCTCTACTGCTAGTGTGTAGCTTTTATTGTGTTACCTGTGCAGTTTTTCAAGGTCAGTAAACTGAAAGCTTGAAATTTTCATTTTGGTGAGGAATTAAATTTGAATCTGAGTATATTCTGTGTACTTATTCCTTTGTAGTCTGCCTTTTTATTCAGTGAGCACTACAGTACGAGCAGTCTCTGCACTCTGAGAATCAAAAATTGTCTGTAGCATCCCATCTGCATGATCAGAATGCTCACTCGGTTTTTATATGGTTATGGTGGTTTTAAGTTTGGGATTAGTCCCTGTGCTCAGACAGTCAGCCATAGTGCCAGATAACACACCATTTTACCGTAACCTTCAGCTTCAGTCTGTGTTCCATTATGTTGAACACTTCTTTCAGGGTTTGTCTAATATGGTTCATTCTAACTCAGGGTTGTGCAAATATTTTGACTCACAAGCCACATTAGTGTTTAAAATTTGATGGATTGGGCCGGGTCAGGATCCGATAAATAGCGTGCTGGAGTGTGAACTAATATAAATGACATGCAAAAACTATTACATAAAAGGTTTGGCTATGTAACAGGCAGCAAAATATGAATATGTAAGCTGTCCATGACCCAGTGCCAATAAATATAATAGAAAGAATAATTTTTCTTTAATTTTCTAATTATCAATCCTTCAACCCTCTTCCACTTATTTCTCTACTAGGGTCGGGGAGGGGTTCCTCATGCCTATCCAGGAAAGAACATCTCAGGCGCTGGGCAGATACACCCAGGACAGGGAAACTCCACCCAGATTGGGATTCGAACCAGGAATCCCAAACGCTGTGAGGCGAACGTGCTTACCACTAAGCCACTGCGCCGCCCACTTTCGGACTCTATCATATGTACTGTTTATGAAAATAATAATTCATAATTACATTTGCATTAACTTACACATGAAATTATCATAAGAAACAGGCTTTTTTTAGTGGTTTACAGCATGTGATTTAAATTATATAGTCTTATAGTGGCCTTTTTATATTTATTTCAAATTTTAAAAAGATATTTTTGAGAGGCGGTAAATCAGTCACAGTCTCTGCAAATGTGTAGTTAAAGGAACCTGTAATTTCAGGTGCAGTAATGTAGCTTCATACAGTGTCTCTCCAACAGAACAGATATAATGCCATGTCATCTATTGGGGAAATGCAGACGTAGCAATTACACAAGTAAGATCAAGTAATAAAATATGTTTTGATAATATAGTTTGGTAGTTTGCCAAGTCCCAAGTTTGCCAAAGGCCCAATGGGCCACAGTTTTCTAACCACTGTTCTAACTGGTTTTAGGAATTTGTTCTTTGTTTTGGTATACAGGGTGGGTCATAAGTATGGATAAACCCTAATAAAATGAATTTGTTGCTAATATCACCTTTACTGTTTGTGGAATATTAGTACATGGGAAGGAGAAAACAATTGAGGCTACGTGACACATATATCTGCAAAAAGCCTTTTTGCCATTCATTTTCATCGTAGCTTTATTCATTGTCAAGTTATTGACACATTTCTTATCGTTACAGCCATGGACATGGCAGAGTTTGACCGACAAGGCACGTGAACGCAGTACCAAGACCACCTATCTACCATGCCACAGTAGGCAAACTGCTTGCCAAATTTCGTGCTACTGGTTTGGTGTTGAATAAGCCCAAATCTGGATGTGTGAAAACTGTCACCAATGAAGAAACATCAGTGGCTGTCCTGGCAGCATTTATCCAAAGGCCTACAGTGTAGCACTCGATGAATGTCTCTTAATTGTGGCATTAGAAGGTTTCCACAGAACGTTATGTTCAGTGATGAGGCAAATTTTATTGTGAACTGTAATGTTAACAAACAAAATCACGCTACTATTCAGAAAGTAACCCACACTGGACAGATTCCTCCAAATGTGAAACAACTAATAGTGTAGAGTGGGATACGGCGTACAAAGATAGTGGGGCCATACTTTATCAATGGAAACTTAAATTCCACAGAGTATCTGCTATTGCTACATGATGATGTATTTCCCAATCTGCACTGAAGCTGGCACATTCCCTTAGTTCTTCCAGCAAGATGGTGCACCACCACATTACGGATGTCAGGTCCGAACCGTCCTCAATGAACAGTTTGCTTCAAAGAGCATTGGCCATAGTGGCCAAGTGGAATGGCCCCCAAGGTCTTAGCCCCTTGGCCTTCCATCTCTGGGGCCGTTTGAAGGCCGTGGTCTACTTTGTGAAGATCCAGGATGTGGGGCACCTAAAACAACAGGTACAGGGGGCCTGTGGTAACATATCTTCAGCAGTATTGCTCTCGGTGTGTCAAGAGTGTGAGAAGAAAATCATGTTGGCAATTCAACACAATGGGCAGCACTTTAAGCACATTCTTTAGAGGGTTACTGTCGATGTTCTATGTCACACAAATGTGTCAATAACTCGATTAAGAATAAATCTATGTTTAAAATAAGCACACATGACCCCGTTCCCATTTAAATAAGTCAAGTTTAGTCCAAAATAGCGGCTTTGCAGATGCATCACCCAGGTTCAAATGTTTCCCCCCTCACATTAACTAATATGACCACAGAGACACTTCACCTCTTGTTTAAAGAACAGCCCTTAATGCAAACTTATTATGACATACACAGACAACAATTCCTTATAAATTAATAGATAATGAAGCTGTTCTTTAAAGGATTTTGCCACATCTATTAAAATGCGTTAATAAGCAAAATTAAGCAGAACTGTTGAATGACTAAAATGAGCCAGATGGCAACATCGCGCATTTGAAAAAATTTTATCCCACCTTCCAAGCCGGCAGCTCATTAAAAGTGGTGTTGTCCACCTTACTTGCTTTTTCCTAATCAGTCACACTGACTCACCAATGTCAAGCAAAAGAACGACTGGATTAAAGCTGATTGGTCTCAAACTGATAAAATATAACTGAATGTAATTAAAGCTTCATGCATAGCAGCGGAAGACTGCAGGGAAATCAGAGCATTCATAAAAATGTCAGTCAAAATAATCCTTTTTTGCACATGTTCTTGTCTACAGGCATTTTAGATTCACAAGATCACTGGGGTGTGTTAAATTAGCTAATCAAACCCAAATTGGCAGCAAATTTGAGAACTGCTGGGGGTTTTATTAAGAAAACTTTTCTGCTTCTTAAAACTAATGTAAAGTTCTCATAAGGCTCTCATCTTGCTCAAAATGTGGGCACTTACTCACACAGGAATACATTTGTTAACAATCTGGAATCTGAATTTTTCATAGATGCAGCTAACATAGACAAAAGTACCGAAAAACTAATATATGGAAACAATACAAATAAATATAATTAAATAGTAGTTATCAGGACAGACTGGAGTTATGAAAACAGCAGCCCAGCAAAATTGTGAACCATATTTTTGTTTGAGATATGTGGCAGACAGTGCAGCATTCAATTAATGATATTCCTGCCGTTATTTACATCCTGTAAATATTTAGCCTGATGAAATTGGTGCAGTGGAGCACACAGGTGGACCAACAGGGAGTTGCTGCAATTAATTAAACTGGGAAAGGTGTGTGTTTGTGTGTGCAAGCTCATGTGTCCGCACCTGTGTTTAATAGGAGAAATTGGTTCTTAAAGCATCACCATATGTTGGATATGCTACACTGAAAAATCTCTTGTGACACGTTAATTATTGTGATTTGCCACATTCTCTTGAGTGTTAATCAAAATCATATTTTACCACTCATGGTTGTATGCCAAAACAAGAGCCATTTCCGTGAACACAACTCACTCAATAGCATATGCATTATTGTTACTGTGGGTATATTTACATTACCAGATAACTATTTACAATGGTAATGTATATTTATTAAATGAATGTTTACCTATTACTGGTCAAACCTACAAATAAATCCTGCAACATTATCTTAACTAATAAATAAAACTTAACCAATGTTAGGGGGTTTGGGCTACACCCATAGTTCTTTTAAAGTGTATATTGTAAAAAAAAAAAATTAAAATAAAAAAAAAAACCTGTAAAAGTAAGAAAGTACTGGCAGCAGGGTTTCCAGCGGTATACTGTAATTTTTACTGTTTGTATACTGTATTTTAAAATTACAGGTTCTTACTGTTGTGTTAAAAAACATTTAAATACCTTAAATTTTTACAAATAAAGTAAAATACTTACAGCAGGGTTTCCAGCTATAGACTGTAATTTTTACAGTTTCTATACTTTACTATGTATTAAATGTTTTCCATTATATTAACTCAATAAAATACTGTAAACTCAAATAAATACAGCAAAATACTGGCAGTTAAGTTTCTTATCAAACATCATTTTAGTTTGTGTACTATATTCAGAATTACAAATTCTACAAATTCTTACCAGTACAAGAAAAAAAGTTTTAAAAAAAACTGTATAATGTCTGAACCTAAGAATTTGAGTATGGGTGAGGTAAAAATGAATGAGAATAAATAAGTGGAGGTGAGAGTTTAATATGGATGAGTATAAATGAGTAAAAAAAAATTTGTGTGTGTGTGTCTGTGAGTGCGGACACGTGAGTGTGCACAAGTGACTTGTCCAGGTACATGAAATATATAGCATCTTATATTTTTATTTCTACTTAAGTTTTACATCATTAATTGGATGACATTGCTTTTTAAATATAGTAATGTACAAAACACTTAAGTGGTCAAGAAATACAGACGCTATTATATAAATTCCAAGAAGTATCAGGTGAGGACTTGCAGGGAGAGTGAGAGTCCTCTTAACATCTGCTGCAGTAGCACTGGCAAGAAAAAAATAAAAGGACTAATATTGCCACTTACATCACATTTATGCACTCCAAGTGTAGACAGCTTCACTTTCAGTTTGAAAACTAAATGTGACTGGTTTATGTCGTGTATTTCTTGCTAATGCCCAACAATTGTCTGTATTATGGTGGATGTAAGCACACATTTGGCCTGTAATTTTAAATAATACTGGGCAAGACATCACAAGAACAGAGCTTTTTTTATCTATTTATTCATTTTACAAAAACATGTTAGGACAAATACATTTGCATGAACTTCTTAGATGAAATTTTGTAAAAAGGTAACTTCCAGGAAGCTGCCTTAGCTTATAAAGGGGCCCCTAACTTCATATATATTGACATTTATTAAAGAATACAGCTTAACATGCCCCCCATCCCACACCAATATTCTAATTTATTCTCCTTATTTCCTTATTTCTAATTCATTTTTTTTATTTCTTTTCTTAATTTTCCCTTCTTTCATCAATGATTATTGAGCAGACCTCTTCAGCACTTTCCACAATATGCAAATTACCATCTTTTTGCATATTAGACTGCTCTGCCAGAAAGGAACATTTAGGGTCTACAGTGGAGTGAACAAGATTTTGTTCACTATAATCTTTGTGCTTCCTGAATATATGAAAAGTAAAGGTAAACACAACTGCAAACCTTTTGTCACACTGTCAAAATGGACAAAACACGTCTTTCAAACTCTAATGTGTGTTTTTAAAGCAGTCGAAAAAAACATAAATGTCATGTCACATAAATCAACATGACAAGTCAAATGTCTAATATGGAAAATGACCTAGATGTAATGGCATACTTTCGCTTATTCTGTTATGTGTGAGTTTTAAACTGTGAAAAATGCTGGAAGGTTCTTTTACAATCGGCAAAACCACACTTAAAAGCTACATTAGCGACATGCCTGTGAATTCTCCTGTGTCGAACATGGGCGTCAACTGTACTGCATTCTTGTCCCAAACCTGGCAAAGCATTATAAAATTAGGATGTTATCTGTCTTTATAATATAAAGATAAGACAGGAACACTTAATATTACTTTATTTCACTGTCAGCAGCAATTAATTGTGTGGGTCAGAATGTAGGACTGATTCGTAAAATGGCTTTAAAAATAATGAATGATTTTGAATTTGAAACCATGACCATGACCATGACGACTGCGTTTCAAATTCAGGTACATTAGCTTGCAAACTTGCCAGCCAGATAACTTGCAATGCCAAGATTAGACAGATGAGCAATTACTGAAAAATATATTTTACCTACATGTAACCCCTGCTGGTTATACTAAACAAAAATTTGCATTAGCACACCAGTCAGCTCCAAGGTAAGACATCAAAGGAAGAAAGTGTCTTCAGTGATGACAAAAACCAGCCAGCAATTTGAATTTATTTAAATCTGTGATATATTTAAAGCTGTTTTTATTGTGTCTCATCATGTGACATATTCATGCCAAAATCTAGGACACAAAGCATACATGTGGGCTGATAAAAATGCTCGCTTTTTTAGGCTAGTTCTACAGTGGGTGTCATGACCCCACCAACATCTCTCTGTGTTTTGGAGAAAGGCAGAGCCACCAAGGTGACATGGGAGCTGCATGTACTGTGTGAGCCAAAAAACGATCCAAATGGTGGGAGGGTCTTTGGCAATTAAGATGGCATGCACAGGTGACTGGAGAGCAGGTGTCAGAAATTCCTGAGCGGAGTAAGTTACTCTAACACAAGCCTCTTAAAATGAACACCCTAATGATGTCCAATGCTGGCAGTGTGACAGAGTGTAAAGGAATAAACAAGGCTTGTGGGGGAAGTTAGAAGAGAGGGTGAAAGACTGCAATTAAAAGTAAGTAACTCAAAAGGTCAATGTTTTTATATAAACTGTGGCAAGACATACAAGATAGAAAGAGTTTGTAGCGTCACAGAAATGTGGCGTTGGCAGCTAAACCAGCCAAAATGTTGTGTTTATTTCAATAAATTCTGTCTCTGCTCCTTATTTTCTCCTGGCATGTGCCATATATATTAAGTGGCAAATAAACATTTTATGCTCAAACTTGACAAACCAACCAATTGCTTTGAGCAATTTTGATTTTGACCAAATTGTGATGGCCAGATGACAGTTTCAGAGGATATCTAAAATCGTAGCTCTTATAAGGTGTTGCTGGTCTGCAGTGGTCAATTGATACATGTGAGGAGCAAAGGCTGGTCCAGGACTGACTATTGTGGATAGAAGAATCAAGAATAGGCATGTAAACATCAGAACTAAATTAGAGAGAAAGGAAAGATGGTTGTGGCCTGGTTTGTTGAATTCCATTTTTCGTTTATATGACATGGATATCTACAACGATCACTTACTGTAGGAACACATTTGATGGAATGCACTATTTGATGAGGGCAATCTGGTGGGGACAGTGTGGCTTTAAGCAATGTTCTTCTGGGAATCCTTGGGTCTTTGACACATCATGTTTTGTGTTAATGGTAATAAATGTAGCCTCTTTCAGTAGGATGACTTGACCCGCCACAAAGCAGAAATGATTTGAGAAACACAGCAATGAATTTGAGATGTTGACTTGGCCTTTAAATTTTCCAGATCTAATTAATAAAACATCTGTGGGGTGTGCTGGATGAACTGTCTGATTCATGGAGAACCCATTTCACAACTCACTCAAATTAAAGGATCTGTTAAAATGGCAGAGGCGGGGATCGCTACCTGATTGGTCAGCTCCTTTGGAACCCTAACTTCCCTTCTTCAGTTGGAACACTGGAGGAAGATGTTCCAGTCTGGGGCTGATAGAGGATGGATAGAGGACAGACTGAAATTGTTTCCATAACCTGAAACCCAACAGAAACATAAAGATCCTTAAATATCAGTGTGTGAAACAATGAACCTTCAACTACAAGAGAAGGAGATCAAAGAGAAACAGCAAATTATAGTCATTAATGAGTTGACATCTCACCAACTCACTACTTCTAAAGCCCTCAGAGATGTCATTCTGGAACCATAATATAATTTCACTTTTAAAGATTTGATTATTCTGAAGTTTCATATATTTTTGCCTCTCATCTATAACATTGCTCATTGTTATCAAATGATCAATTAACAAGTTTAATACTTTTTTTTACAGGTCTTTATCTTTTTTTATGTAGTTCTAAGACTAACCAGTGTGTGTGTGTGTGTGTGTGTGTGTGTGTGTGTGTGTGTGTGTGTGTGTGTGTGTGTGTGTGTGTGTGTTGGATTAGTTTAGTTCTGTCTCTCTGTGCTGAGTAGATGAATTACCTGGTGGAAGAAGCCATTTTTGGAGTCTGGTGGTGGAGGCTCAAATACTATGCTATCTTCTGGCCAGATGGCATTAGTAGAAAGATTCTGTGTGAAGAGTGTATAGGGTCACTCACAATGCTGGTTACGTTGCGGGTGGTGTAGATGTCCGTTATGGAGGGGAAAAGACCCTGATGATCTTCTCAGCTGTCATCGCTATCTGTTATAGGGTTTTCAATCTGACTTGTCTCAGTTTTCAAACCAGATGGTTATGTATGTGCTTAAAATGCTCTCTGCAGTCCATCTGTAAAACATGGTGAGGATGTGTGGTGGGACATGTGCTTTCTTTAGCCTTGGCAGGAAGTAGCGGCAACATTGGAATTTCTTGACTATGGAGCTGAAGTTGAGTGACAAGGTTAGGTTCCTTACTATATGGAGAGCAAGTATTTTGGTCTCAATAGCAGAGTCATTGATGTTCATTAGGGGGTGTTCACCTGGTGTTCTACTAAAGTCAACAACTATCTCTTAAGGCACAGGAGTAATTTAGGTCATTAATGACATTTGTCTTAATACAGAGGCTGGAAAGGTATCTCTTATTACCTTTTAATCTCAGTGCTGCCTTGGATGCCATTAACCATAAAATTCTCATAGATAGACTTGTCGACTGGATTGAACTTGTTTGCCTCATATCTGGAAGGCAATAACTACTTTGTAGAAAAAGAAAGAAATATTTCTGAGAATGTTCCAGTAACGTGTGGTGTCCCCCAGGGTTCTCTTCTCAGTCCGCTATTATTTAATTTATACATATTTTCTCTTAAGCAGATTCTACGAGACTATCAGCTTTCTTATCACAGCTATATAGATGATACTCAAATTTATGTGGCCCTGTCCCCAAATCACTCTGGTTCAGTTGACTCCTTGTGTAAATTCCTTGAACACATCACTAACGGGGTGAACACAACTTTCTGCAGTTGATTAAAGATAAAACAAAGATTATTTTATTTGGGAAAAGCAATGAGATAAACAGTGGCTGCATATCTGGACTTGAAAGTCCTCAAATCTAAAGAACAGGCCTATAACATTGGAGTATTAATGGACTCAAAGCTCAGTTTTAATAGTCATATTAAAACAGTATATCAGAATTTTAAGAATCTTAAGAATATATGTAATATTAGAGATTTCCTGACAAAATCCAGACCTGAAGAAACTACACTTTTATTTCTAGCATGATTGATTACTGCAACAGTCTCTTAACTGGACTTCCAAAAAAGATCAGCTTCAGCTGATTCAGAATGCAGCTGCAGAGTTCTGACCAGGAGCAAAAGAAGAGATCACATCACCCTCATTTTGAAGTTCTTACACCAGTAACCAGTCAGTTACAGAATAGACTGGTACTTGTCTGTAAATGTCTTAGTCTTAATGGTGTAGTACCGGTGGTGAGCTGAGCAAAACTTTCAGATCTTAGGGAACATTTCTGTCCCACTCCAGGTAAGAGCAAAACATGGAGAAGCAGCATTTAACCACAATAGAACCGGCTGATTGAGAACTGTAACGAACATTAACGAGCCATAAACTTTTGGATTTGCGTGTGCCTCCCCTTTTTCTACGGGTCGTGATAAGAACATTGGAAGAGCTCTGAATTTTGATGCTTTTAATCCAGACTAAATCCTGCTCATCTTAAATTACTCATCACTATGTGCTGTTCTTTTTTTTAATTCTTTTTATTTCCTCTTTTAATTCTTCTTTTTCTTTTTCTTGATGAATTATTTTAATTATTTAAACAGCTTTTACTACTATTCTGTTAATTATTTTGTAAATCATTTTAAATTGCTTCTGTATGAAAGGAGCCCTATAAATAAACTTGCCTTGCCTTTCCTCTATTCACATTCGGAGATTGGATGTTAGACTGTTAGACTGTCTGTTAGACAGTCTGTCATTCTTGCTGATAAGGGCCACTATAGCAGTGTCATCGGCAAACTTAATGATGTGGTTTGAGCTGTTTTTTGCAGTACAATCATTAGTCAGCAAAGTGAACAAGAGTGAATGGATCACACAGTCTTGGGGGGTGCCGGTGTTTAGTATGGTGATGCGGGATGTTTTTTTTCCATTCCTGACTGATTGAGGTCTCTTTGTCAGAAAATTCAGCACCCAGTTGCAGAGGGAGGGTTGAGCCCAGCAGGCTCAGTTTCTTAATCTGGTGCTGAGGGATTATGGTGTTAAATGCTGAACAAAAGTTAATAAACACCATTTGAACATAATCTTTATTGTCTGGAAAGGTGAGGGCCAGGTGAGTGTAATGGAAATGCCATTGTCTATTGATCGGTTAGGATGATACGCAAACTGCAGTCCAGCAAAGAAGGGAAGCTGATTTTTGATGTGCCTCATGACCAGCCTCTCAAAGCACAACAATGCTTTTAATTGTTCTACTTTTAAGGGAAGGCCTAGCCTTATGACATGAGTTAGGCTCTAGGTCAAAAATTATTACTGATAATTTTGTAAAACGCTCACTGTCTCACAGAAACCTGAATTATAAGAAAGGAATACATAGCACTAAATGATGCTTCTCCACTTGGCTATAGTTATGTTCATAAACCATGTCTTATTGAATGTGGAGATAGAGTGGCCTTGATCTATAAATAAAATCTGGATATACACTGAACAATAAGTTTGGGCCAAAATCATTTGAAGCTCTCATACACAACAACTACAACATCTACTGCTGCAGCTTTCAATCAACATTTACCTGAATTAAACATTAAACTAGCATTAGGGCCAAAATAACTTGAGAACACAGCTGATTACCTTAAACATGTGTCTTCTACAACTCTGGACAGCATAGGTCCACTTAAGCTAAAAAAAAAAATTAATAAAGATAAAAGACTTGTTCCATGGTACACGATCAAACATGCTTCCTAAAGCAAACTAGGTCCATGAAGCGTAAATGGAGACAAACAAAATTTAAATTATTCAGGATTGCAAGGAGGAACAGTATGACTGAGTGTAAAAATGCACTTAATGCAGCTAGGACATATTATTATTATGAACTAATAGAGAACAACAAAAACAACCATATATTTTTCTTAAGTACCATTACCAAACTAATTCACAGATTCTCAGGTTTATCACAGCTCAGCAGCAATGACTTTATGAATTTCTTTATGGATAAAATTTAAAACATAAGACTTAAATAATGTAATGCATCATGTAATGTTATCAGTGATCAACACTCGCCAGTTAATTAAAAAATAATATGAAAAAGACAACTATTTCTGTCACGATCTGGATGTAATGAGTAGGCTGGAGACGAAGATGCGAGAACAATGAACAGTTTATTTGTATAAGCAAGGCAGAGGCA
>JAOUQT010155693.1:0-17500 GCA_025769995.1 Xyliphius kryptos
TTTGCACAACAGCAAGTGAAATTGATTCACAATCAGTGTTGCTTCCTAACTAGACAGGTTGATTTCACAGAAGTGTGGCTGACTTTTTGGGGTTTAAGTGTTCCCTTAATTTTTTTGAGCAGTGCATATATTTTTAGTAAGTGAATCCTCATGCTACATATTTCAGGAGAAACTGTTTGACGATAGGGCAGCTTGGTGGTCAGCACGTTTTCCTCTAAGCGCTTGGGATTCCAGTTTCGAATCTCAATTTGGGTGGAGATTTCATGTTCTTCCTGTGTCCTCGTCTCTCTATTAATGTGCTTGGATATAGAGCTCTGTGAACAGCCAGCCTCTTTAGGAATGACCATTTGTGTCTTGCCCTCCTTGTCCATGTTGTCAGAATGGTCGTCTTTTGGACAACTGTCAAGTCCGCAGTCTTCCTAGTGATTGTGTAGCCTGCAGACCGAGGCTGAAATGACATTTAAGGGCCTTTGCAGGTGTTGGGTTAATTAGTGTTACTAGGTGTCTTCAATAATGAACCTATACTCTGACTGAGATACTTTGGGATTTTCATTAGTTGTCAGTTTTGTTCATCAACATTGAAAATAAAATTTGAAATATATCAGTCTGTGTGGAATGATTAAATATAATAAACTAATTTCATATTTTGATTGGAATTCCTGAAATAAATCTTTTCATTTATTTATTCATTCGTTATCTTTTTCTTAGTCCTCCACTAGGGTCCAGTGGGGTCCCCCATTCCCATCTGGTGAGAACGGGCGCTGGGCAGACACACCCAGGACAGGGTGCCAATCTATTGCTGGGCACACACTCATTTACACAGCCACACACACACGCAGTATACAGCACAATTTAGAGCATTTGAATTACCTTGCATCCATGTTTTTGGACTGTGGGAGGAAATCAGAGAACTCTGAGGTAACCCACGTCGACAGGGGAAGAACATGGTAACTCGACCTAGATTTGAATTCAAACTGGGATTACCCAGTGCTGAGAGGGAAAACGTGCTAACCACTAAGCCAACGTGCCGCCCCAACGTTTTCATAATATTCCAAATTTATGACCAGCACCTGTAGAGCGATTGGTAAGTGAATATTTTGAACCCAACTTAAGTGTCCATTGTGCTTTGAAAGATAACTTATAAAATTTGTGTTTGGGCAAAAATGTGGGTGTGTGTGTGTATACTTTTTATATACAGAAGCTGTTTAAGATATCTCACCACCTCTACATGATTCGAGTAGCAACACCAGTGATTTGTGTCCAAGAGTTATTAGTGTTATTGTGTGCAAGGGAAACTCAGATGATGTAAAAGTTTTGTGTGGTGTTTTTTTTTTTTTTTTTCCTTACGTTTAGTTTTTATTTAGCAACCAATTATGTGCAAATGATCATTTACGCCATTTGAAGTAAACGTCAGGAAAAAGCAGAGCCAAGAAGGGGCAAGTAAAAAAAATAGTTAATGGTTAGAAGAGACTAAGTTTTAATACTGAATTCCATATGCTGTTTTTTGGCAAAAACCCAAACAATGCATACCACACAAAACATCAGGCTGTGGGTTTGGGAATTATTTCAGAAAAAAATGCAAAACAAATTGCTGCCAAATGCAAAATAAGAGTCTGAGGGCATTTACAGGATAATTTAGGTAGGCTGGAATTCATTTGTAAAGGAGAGTTTGTCAATTACCAAAAATATCTTACAACTATTTTTTTTATGAAAAACTGGGCACCTTCCCATCAGTCTAGGCAAATAAAGACTTTCTCAACCTTGCAGTTGTGATTTTTATTTATTATATCCAAACAATCAAGAAAACATTGTGCAATGGAATGCGATGACAGGAAAAGGCCAGGAAGACTGCTGAGATGCAGGTTACTGTCTCTTTAGCAACTATGACACACAAACACACATCACTACAGTAAAAAAAAAATGCTTTTCTTTAACACGTAATTACTGCATATTGCAAATAAGGCCTACTATGTCACCAGTGCAGAACCAAACAAAAGCTGAATGGATGTTTTAAGCTGCAGCCTCGCATCAACACAATTAGACCTGCCAGTTGCTCTGTGCTTGACTTAAACCCTATTTTTTTTTATCAGTACCTGTAAATGGCACATTAAAAAAAATAAAATAAAACAGTCTTTGGTCAAGCAGCAGAATCCGAAAATTCTATTTCATTTTCAAAAACTAGGTCAGACAGGTATATGAGTAAAGGCTTTTAAATTACGATACAAACTGTTAAGCTTTTGTGGTCTTTGTAGCCTCAGGCTTCACATTATATTCATGTGTGGTTTAAAGCCAAGTTTCCCCTATATAAACATATTGGACATCTCATTCCCAAATTCTAAGATGTATGTGGATAGAAATAATCAATTATATAACATTAAATGTAATGGATATTTGTCTAACATGACTCAAATGTGGCTTAAATCAAATAATAGTTCAGATTGTAATTAAGGGGGTGGCATTGTGGTTTACAATGACCTTTCTTAAAGGAATTTTAATCTTTTTCATGTATCTGTGTGGGACTGGATCTCTAGTTTCTCCACACATTTGAAAGAGAAGTGAGGTGAATTAGAGCTGATAATTACTCCTAGGTGTTAATGTATGTTTGCCCTAAGGAAGGGTGTTTCCCCACATTTGAGTCCTGGGAAGGGCTTTAGGATCCACCTTGACTCTAATTGTTATAAGCACACTTGAAGATGAATCAGTAAATAAATAATCATAATAACAAAATGGAGGACAGTGTTTACTAAATTTACAATATTAATATTTAAAAAGTGTTAAATTCATATTATTTTAATCATGGGTTAAAACGACATAAAACCGACTTATTTGAGCTAGCCCACTTAGATATGTAAATCAAAAGGCTGTGATGAGAATGAAGAAGGACGTGGCATGGTTGTTCTTGCATCGTTTATTTGCATGCTGACATGAAGCCCACTGGCCTGAAACTTAAACTCAAACTTTTTATGGAAGGAATGCATGCTGTGGCTTCGAGGTTCCCCCTCTATGTAATTTGCAAATACATAATCGCCCATGCACTGAAAAGAACATCTGCCAGCTAGTGGTGATGCTTTTACCCTACCTTCTGCTGAGGTCATTCTCTCTCAACTGTGCCCCTGTAATATTGCGCCAACTGTAATATTCATTCATTCATTCATTTATTATCTTCCGCTTATTCCTTTATGAGCATCGCGTGGGGTTCCTGGGGAGAACATCTCAGGCGCTGGGCAGATACACCCAGGACAGGGTGCCAATCCATCGCTGGGTACACACACACACTTACACAGCCACAAACACACACTATACAGGGCAATTTAGAAAATTCTATTTACCTAGAATCCATGTTTTTGGAATGTGGAAGGAAACCGGAGAACCCGGAGGAAACCCACGCAGACTCTGGAAGAACATAGGAACTCCACCCAGATTAGGATTTGAACCTGGAATCCTCAGCGCTGAGAGGCGAATGTGCTAACCCCTAAGCCACTATGTCGCCTCCAACTGTAATGGCATTTAGGATATTGCTCACTGAACCTAGTAGCTGTGATGTGGCAAAGAAGTGGAAGAATTGAAGTGGAAATGGAATAATGGAGGAAGCCTGTGGACAATTTAACACTCACAATATTATACAACCCATTTTAGTATATTTTTAGTGTTCTGGCTGCTGCCACTGGTGTTCCTGCCAATTATAATAAAAAAAAAACATTGTCTTTTTAACAGTTAAACAACAGATAATGTACACAACATACAGTCCAGACATTTTCCAGAGTTACCTCTTTAATAGTTGCAAGCAAAAGGGGACTCTTTCTTACTTGCTGGCACCAGTGTAGAGCAGGACAAGCACAAAATAAGATTTGTGATGAGACAAATGTCTATCTCAATTTTGTTGTCTCTCTGGTAGTGCAGAACATTGTTCGGTTCCACTTTATGCTGTACACCACTGTATACAGTAATTGACCCACCGGTCAGGCTTTAGACATAGTTAAAATTAATGTAGCATTCTGAGAAACATAACCTGATTACTTCCAGCTTTATGGTTTGTTTGTTTCAACATAAATCACCATAAATTAATGTTCAGATAAGATTGTTGCAAAGAAAGTATTTTAACTCACCACTTTTGATTCACATGCACAGCTTCTTTAAGTAATGAGTAAAACTGTTACCACGCATGCATTGAAGATTCGACAATGAGTGTCCTTTGTGCCCAGTCATTCAGGAACAAAAAATGGCTCCCAAAAGAAGACCTCAAATTTAGCTGTCAGTCAATGACAGGGGTTTTAAGACTTTTTGCCTAAACCTTGTTCAAATTCTTACAGACACACTTTGCACTCTTGTGGGAAGAACATTTCCTTAAACTACATTTTAATATATTAATGGGGTTGAAATATCCAAAAAAAATAGTAGTCCAATGGGATGTGTGATGGCAGGTATCCATACTTCTATCTACAGAATAGATTGTGTGAATTTTAGAGCAATAAAGCTCGTTGACATGGCGCACAAGTCGATAATTTGGTAATAATTAGATCACGATGGCGCAGCATCCGTCATCCCCATCAGAGCTGATTAAAGAGCCGTGGCCTGATAGCGGGGCCTTTAATCTGCACCCGCACCCTCTGTACGCTTTGAGCTCAACACAAAAAAACTGTGGGCCATTTGTTTCGAATCACATCATTTTTCACCACGTTATTATGCGGCTTCCACGCGTCGTCCGAGACAGAGGAGAGGGGTAAAGAAGGGGGCACTGCGAAAACGCGCAGTATTGGCGTATCCCACTGCATGCTGGCGCGCGCCTCTGTAACCTTAGAAACTGCGCACTGATGGATGAGACTGACAGGCGCGCGTGCGGGGCCTCGACTGCAGGATCATCTGAAACAACCTGCAAGAGTATTACAAATAACTTTTAATTTATAAAATTTTAAGAATTGGAATTATAATGTTTTAATAAGCCCTATGGCTGTGGACTTCAAGATCCTTATTGTAAAACTTTCACAATATTAAACCTTAAAGTAGGAGCTATAGCTCTACACTCTGTAATATGCAATGTTTTATTCATCTCATTTCAATCCTGTTAGTAACCCTTCTATTTTCCAAATTTAACCATTAATATCAAGGAAAAGGGTTCGATGTGTTTGAGCTTTTGCAGGGAAACGTAAGGAACATTCGCCCGTGGACAATTATGGACAATGAATAACAAAATAATTCGATTTTTCCCCCGATTTTGACATTTAGCGCCATTTTAATGCTGGTTTTGCTGTTTTTTTTTTTTTTACCTGAATCATATATGTTATTTTAATAGATAATGGAAGTATAAGATAATAATACGATAAGAGATGGGATAAGATAGGACTTTATTGATTAATTGGAAGGATATCTTTATTAAAATAAAGACAAAACAAGTAAAAATAATAAAACTAGAAACATATAAAGAGATATGTATATAAATCATACTTATTAATACTTATTAAAAAGGACAAAAACATTATTTACAGCAGTGAGAAGTGAGGTAGCAGCGGTGAATAGAATTTTGCACAGAATATACATTATACAGTGATATATTTCGAAGCATTTTGAAGGAATCCAGGGTTAATGTAGTTGTTCAGTTACTTGTGCAGTTATTCTAAAGGTCACTTGTTAGTGTGTGGTTTGAAAGTATTTTGTAAATATATTTTTAATTTACAATTTTAGCTTATTGTGCGTTTAAATAGCTAAGATGGTTTTATTGACTTGTGCTGTTCTCCCATTTTTAAGTCGCGTTGGATAAAAGTGTCCGCCAAATATAAATATATAGACATCATAGTCTGTATTTTATTTTTTTTTTTTTGCCCAATATCCAAACCCAATTTCTGTGTTTATTCTTATTCTTTTTAGATTATGGGCTGTTGTGTGGCCTTGTCGGTTTGCTTAATGCCATGCTGTCTGTTTTCATAACCACAACGGAATCGGTTTTCTTTCTTTTAAATAAAAACGAAAAATACAAATTTTATCAGACTATTATTTGGAAGCCTGTATTGCATAAACTTCAAACTTAAAGTGAAGCCAGAGTTACCGTTTAAAAGGTAAGCCAGAGAACAAAGATCAGGTGCGGTTTCAGGACTTTGAAAGTTCTCTTTCTCGCTTTCTCTCCCTCTTTTTATCTTGCACTCGCTTTCTCACCCTTTGGTTGCGCTCCATTTTATCTCCCAAAATATTCGACAAACGCGCCTACTAGCGGTAAAACGCCGACAGGCTCTAGTGACTTCTTACGGATGGACGGGTGTGGCGCGTGACGAGCGCATCGACGTCTTAATAATCGCTTTAGAAAACAAAAAACAGCTGTGTGTTAAAGATCACCGTTATTTCACTGACTCTTAGTCATCAATGTTGTAGTCCAACAACCCCATTACTTTAGGAACTAAAATCGAAGAAGCCTTTAAAAACTCAAAGTTGTTTTTTTCGAAATAATTATGGAATTTGGGGCTAATACAAATACGGATTATTACATTATTATGGCCTAATAAATAAAATTGTGCTTTTGAGTAAATAATAATTAGAAATTTTTTACACACGTAGACAAAATATCCAATTTCACATTCTCATTATAATATAAATATATCATTACAATAAACTTATATTATTTTGTTTTTTCATACTCCATATTTTTTTCCTCTATATTTTTTAATTGTATTTCTATTTTAATCTTACATTTTTATATTTAGTTTGCACTGGGCACGTCATAATGCCAATACGTTGGTAGTTATGATATATTATTATTATTATTAGGGCCGTGCCGTGGCTTAGTGGCTAGCACATTCTCCTCTCAGCACGGGATTCCTGATTTGAATCTTAACTTGGTGGTTTCCATGTTCTTCTTGTGTCTGAGTGGGTTTTCTCTGGGTTCTCTGGTTTCCCCCCCACAGTCCAAAAACATGGATTCAAGGTAAATTGAATGTTCTTAATTGCCTCTTTAATGTGTTTGTGCGTGAGTGTGTGTGTTCAACGATGGATTGGCAACCTTACCTGGGTGTGTCTACACAGTGCCCGAGACGTTCTACCCTGGATGGGCATGGAGAACCCCACAGCTACCCTAGTACAGGATTAAGAGGAAGATAATGAATAATAATAATTATTATTATTATTATCATTCATTCATTTATTCATTAATTCATTATCTTCCGCTTATTCCTCTATGAGGGTCGCTGGGGGATACCCCATGCCCATCAAGAAGAGCACGTCTCGGGCGCTGGGCAGATACACCCAGGACATCGCTCGATTATTATTATTATTATTATTACTATTAGGACTTTTTATTTATTTGCTTATATGGTAGTAGTGGTGGTTGTATTATTGGCTCTAAGGTTTTTATTTTTGTTTTATGAGTAACTGCAATTTCATCCGAATTGTTTTACTTTATAATAAATCTAAGATGAGGGAAGAAGATTTACCGTTGGCTTATTTTTTTCTAAAGCTTATTATCTGACTGAGTTGTGAAAGAAAGAGGAAGTGTGCATGCTGAGACGTTGCATGATCGCCTTTTCTTATTTGTACGTCTGCATTACGTTTAGATTGTTATGCCCATTCTTAATAAAGGGAGAAACGCCAGGAAACTGTTTTTGTTTTTCTCCTGCTCATCCTCCGCATCATCTTGGCTTCAGAGCTTCCAATGAACCACTCCTAAAAACGCGCGTCCCTTAATGAACACACACAGCTTTCGCTTCGCTCCGGACATTCTGATTGGTTTTGAGTTGGACATAAACCACACCCTCTGCTTCTCATTGGTGGAACAGGAGGCGCTTGGAAAGTTCTAAAATGAGTAAACATGAGCGTGGGGAGATCGTGTTCAGTTGGAAGTGCGGCGCGCAGACTCCTGCGGTTCTGAGGCTGCATGGCCAGCAGCACCACACAGACACAGACACGCAGACTGGAACTTTAAAGCAGAAAGTTTCCAAGGACTTTTTGGAGGATTTTTGGGGGGATAAAAACGAGCAGGCTGTAAGGTTCCCGCTCTGAACTTAAAGTCGGTGAAGTAGCGCGCTTTGGATGGAGCGCAAAGCGAGCCAAACTCTACCCGAGCGCAAAATCTGCGCGTAAAGCCAAACTCTAAACTGTGTGTGTGGGGTGTGGGTATGTGTGAACTCTTAATTTAACTCATTAAAGGCCTAAACTAAGCGCGTGTGTGCGTGACGGTGTGATTTGCATCTGTCACCAAACCGCTGTTCAGAAGAGCACCGGGCTTCATTTGTGGGTTTTTTTTGCTGCTTGACTGTGTTTTTGTTGAAGTCGGAGGGACAGCAGGACGCTGTAGTTAACTCTACAAACTGCTTCTCTTTTCCTGACAACTTAACCAAGATTTGAAGTGTCAACGAGTTCCCAGACACCCAGCTACGCGCATACAGAACTGTTTTTTGGAACTTTTTTTTATTTATTTGGCGCAACTCGAACCAGTGCTGACGCTCCTTCACGGTTTCGCGATGCATATTCCCGTAGATCCCACCACCACGAGGCGCTTCACACCGCCCTCCACGTCGTTCCCCTGCGGGAAGCTGAGCGGCGTGGACGGGAGCGCAGGCGGCGGAGGCAACATGAGCTCTGCGGGCCAACTGAGAGCGCGCCACTCGGTGGAAACGAGGTCCATGGTGGACGTGCTGTCGGATCACGCCGGGGAGCTGGTGCGCACTGACAGCCCCAACTTCCTCTGCTCCGTGCTGCCGTCCCACTGGCGCTGCAACAAGACCCTTCCAGTGGCCTTCAAGGTGAACCTCAGTTTTCTTATTTATCTTCATAACTTTATACTCACGTTGGCTTCCTGCTTGTACTGTAGACCAGTAGCTGCCAGCTTGGTAACACTTTTTAAATTCTCTTGTCATAATCAAACCCAACGAATTACATTTTTTCTTAATAATGCAGGGTTGTAGTAAGTTTTACGTTCTGGCTTAAGTTTTCAAAAAAAATCTAATAGCATCAGATTCATATAAAGGTCGGCTATTATTATAAGCCCTATTATTTTTGCTCAGCTTTTTTATTATTATAATTTTTGTTATGATGGTGTTTATTAGATGAAAAGCATTTGGCCAGCCAACGCCACAAGACACCAAACTTAAAGGGTAGGTGCAGCTGATGGTCATCTTCGCCGTTAACAAAATTTACACCGATCGGCTTAATTGGCGCTATAGTGCGACAAAACGCGTTACGTTCTGTTGAAAGAAATTTCAGTTTTTTTTTATATTAGATGCATATAAATGTTGACTGTTATAAGTCCAATTGTTTGTACTCATGTTTTTATTCTTCTTATTGTTATATTTATTATGATGGTTTTTATTGGGTATAACGCGTTGGGCAGCTAAGACCGCAAGTCCTACAGACACCAAATTTGGAGGGTAGGTGCAGAGGGTTTACATCTTTACTGACAACAAAATTCACACCGATCGGCCTATAATTGGCGCTTTAGTGCGACAAAGGCGTTTGGTCCTCTAACTTCCACCCAAACTTTTTTACAGACTACACACATTTTTTTCCAGACTTCCAAAACCCCAAAATAAACAACTTTGCAATTTGGAACCATAAGCTATGCCCACTTTGTTTTGTGCTAATTAGCTAAAATTAAAAAGACATACTTTCGGGAACTAGTACCAAAAATTCAGAAGAGCTTGCTCTTCAATTATTCTCACAAATGTTGGACTTTTTGATGCTGTCAGGCTGCTAAAAAATGCATACATCAAAATTCTAATTAATTCATTATTTCTAAACTAAAAAACCCTCACAAACACTTCACTCAAAAATGTGTTGCTCTTATGTCGTTAGGGGGCTCTATAACGGCTATATTTTTGTCATTGTTGTAGTTGTCAACACGTCAAGAAAAAAGAGACTACAAAACCATGTCTTATTATTTCAAAATATAATGATTTACTGATTTCCTTTAATTAATTCTAGTAAACAGATTGCAGACAACTCATGCGTTATACACTCTTCCCAGGGATGTGTGCCAAAGATGGCACACCCAGCAGAAAAAAATCTAAGCTGAAGTCTAATCATATTTCACACCTCCAAAAGCTCATTGTTTTATTAACCATGGGTCATTTAAACGTGAAATGCAGGTACATTTACTGTAGTCCTAAAAAAAAAATAGCGAGGTAAATCTGGAGTTTGTGTTTTCTAATGCGGTGCATTCAGAGGTAGTTGTTTTGGTTTGACCCAGTTTTGTGGCTCCTTGTGTTCCGGTGTATATTCATACCCATACCCATCTGCAGGTGGTGGCTCTGGGGGATATTCCTGATGGGACCCTGGTTACAGTTATGGCTGGGAATGATGAGAATTACTCAGCCGAGTTGAGGAACGCCTCAGCTGTCATGAAGAACCAAGTGGCTCGTTTCAACGACCTGCGATTTGTTGGGAGAAGCGGACGAGGTGCGTATTAACCACAGTATAGAACTTATTACCAAAATCAAATTTTATTTTATTTTGCTAAAAACCTGATAATATAGACTTAGCCTATACATTGTTATCAATTATTCTTTTTTTTAATCTTTGAACCCCAACAAAACACTTTGTTTTGATGCATATTTATCAGGAATATATTTGAAAGATGGGGTATTTTTTGTGGCCACTATAATTAAGTTTTATTACAGGTACAAAAACAAAGACTTAAAAGGTATGGAAATAAATATTGATTTTTATATAAAGCCCATCTATGCACGGCCAATATCTCTTCATAGTTCAGTCTCTTGTTTGGATTTTCCAGGTTAGATTCCTTACACAATCACCAACATTTCTGGGATTCTTTTGTAACTCCTTTTCCCGCTTGCTTGTTTCCCAATGTGTCATACTTTTTTTTACCAGACTATTAAATATTTGCAGACAGACGCAAGGAATAGGGGAATTTAAGCAGTAGCTACTCTTTATTTCTGCTGCCAGTTGTCACCCCCGCCCTCTTTCTGCCCTGCTGTTCCCTGCTGCGGCTGCGTCTGAAACCGCACCGTGTGCGCATTAACAAGAGAGACATGTCAGATGTGTACATTACACAGTTCTGGTTTAAAACGGAATCTAACACTAAACCCAGGATTTATGTTACATTTACTAATTATTAGCTATTAAAAAATAGTTATGTGCTGTGTCAGAAATGCACCATTATATCAACACGATAAATAAAAAGAATCTGATGTACATGTAGCTTACAATAAATTGCAAATTATAAATTGGGATTTGGTGGATCAGGGCAATTTTAAGCAAACCTAACATTTATAGCTCATCCTAATTTAATCACAATCAGGTACCACTGACTAAGTCTGCTGAAATGCACTGAACAGCATCACTCACATTACATTAAAGTAAGGGGTGGTAAAGGAGTGGTTACACTATAGTATTATATTTAATTAGGTAAATATTATTTAAGCCTGGTTTAGCTCTTTCACTGAATTTTGTTTTATTTTTTTTAGGTTTGTCTTTTTCATCATACTTTTATTCATACATTTAGGCCTACATTTCCATAACCTGTATATGTTATGCAATTAAACAATTTTGAATTTGTTTATAGCATACTTTATTGTATTGTATAGGTATATTAATGCATTAGGCAGTGTTTACAGTGATGGAAACTATATGTTCTTCAAATGAATTTAAAACAAAAGCATGCTAGTATAAATATGATTTTTATACTTATAGTCCATTATAATCAGAATTCATTCATTTTGGAATACTTAGTTTAAAAATAATTTAAATACAGTTTTGTGGTTTCCTGAGTTCCTGTGAAAGTTCCACCACATAGATCTTAACATTGAGTCATACCAGCATTTATGTGGACTAAAAAAAGGGTCCTGTGATCACATTAAATAAATAAATATTATTAAAATTGCTTGTAATAAATCATCTTTTTGCCTTTGATATAGTTGAATTAGTCAAGCTCTTAATTCCACACTCTTAATGGTTCTTTACTCTGAGCTCTGTATCTGTGTTGATTTATAGGGCTCCCATGTATGTTGCCTGCAGTGACACATTTGAGCCACTATTAAAGAAGGCACCAAACATGAAACTCGGAAAAATTACATATTACAGTTCTAATCATAGCATACATAGAGTGTAAAGACCATCTAACAAAATGTGGCCCACCACAGTTATAAAGTTGCAACAAAAGAAAATAATTTTAAAAATAAAACAATACTATGTTTTTTAATATTCTGTCATCTTTGCTTTGCAGGCAAAAGCTTTACACTGACAATCACTGTGTTTACTGGACCACCCCAGGTGGCTACATACCATCGTGCCATCAAAGTTACCGTAGATGGTCCCCGAGAACCTAGACGTGAGTACCCATTTTATATCTGCAAGCAATATACACAACAAAATCAAAGTTTATTTATCACATGCATAGTTATTAAAAAATGGTAAGCAAAACTATATATTATAATAATACAAAGGTATAAAAAAGTATACAAATAGGACAACTAGTAAGGCTTATAATCTGACAAAATATTTTCTGGATCATTTAGAAGTTAGAATTAAAGTGATAAAGTGCATCTGTGTGCAACTAATGCAGTGCAGAGTGAAAAAGATATTTGGCAATAAATACTATCATTCCTCTCAAACAAAAATCTGACCAAAAACAAATCAGTGAATTCTTTACCAATTATCCCTTTGAACACAGTACTGAAAACAGTACCTGTTAATAACAAGTCTCTGAGGTCTTAAGCTTATTAAACTGTTTTTTTTGTTATGTTAAAATTAAGGGATTGGGATTTAGTTAGCAATTATGAAAACCATTTTGTTGTGCAGACTTCACTGCAAAAGTTATATTTGCTACTTTTTGAAGTGTCAATAAGTTAACCCATTCTCTTAACACATTAAAAATCAGTAAACCATGAAAGGGATTGCTGAGATCAGGGTGATGCAGTAAAATCAATCTAAAAAAGGTTTATTTATCAGTAATTGTTGAATATTATCCAATATGACTACTTACTAAATAAATTAACAACTTGACACCAAATATTGATTTTGAAATGACTTTATTGCTTCCACAACAGTGGAAAGGAAGTACACATCGTTAGTAATAATTCTTTATTCGTAGCAATTACCAAAATAACAGACTGTTTATTGCTGTGATTGACTAATTAGAATCAATATTCTGATATATGAAATCCTTTTTAATCCTTGCCATAATTAATTCAATGTTAACCATATCAGGGCACAGATTACACATTTCTAATGTTTTGTGTTCGTCTCCTTTGACGTGATATTGTTAAAAACTGCTGGCATTTCTGCTTAAAATTAATACATTCCTTTATCTTTATATAATACAGTTTCAGGCTGTACGTTTCCAGGAATAACTTTAAGTAACACTAATTTAGTATTTCTCAGCCTGCTATGTTAATAATTGTAGCATGCCGTTTACTCAGACCATAATCCTTAAGGGTTCAGTGGTTGTGCACAGTTAGCAGTTTGCCCTTGGCTATATCACAATCAGCTTTCCTCTGACTTCCTTTTTTATTATGCTATAAACTGTAAATGCCAAACCACTTTTAAATCTTATATTTTTATTCTCTTTTGCAAATATAATTTGATTTGTTGGTAAAAACGTTTTTAGTTTTCTTAATTAGTTAAATAAAAGCTTAAAAAACAAGCCCAACAGCGCTTTACAGCATGTCTGTGGAAAGTTTTGTGAGAATTTATGTAAGAAAACCGTCATAGCCAATCACACATTTCTTTTAAAACTTTATTTTGTGTGCTGCAGAGCAGAAGCAGAAAATAGTCTTATAATTGAGGTTTGTAAAGTCTTGGGGGCCTATTTTAGCGAGCCATGAAATGCACAGCAAACAGCTTGATTTAGGGTGTGACGCCATGCGCTGTTCAATAGGTGTTAAAAGGATGTTCTATGTCTATTAATTATTCATGGGTGTGTTTTGGGTGTATTGCAAAATAAAGCAAATAAGCATGTTCCTTTTTTTCTTAAGAGCCAGGTGCACTCTGACTTTGGCGGATTGCTATTTCAATAGCGCAGCTACATAAACCCAATGCGCTGGCTCAGGTGGTATTTAATTTTACAGTGAGTTGAGAATACATAGTATAGTAAATAGTATGTCTATGCATTATCTATGCAAATTCAGTTTGATTTAATAACGTTCATTGGCTTTTGGGTATGTTGACAATTCACTGCCATGCTATCAATGATCGTCTGACTGTTGACTTTTATCTAGGTTGTTTTCAGTCAGTGGCGCGCTATTTTCCGTAAGATAGTAATACAGTAATAGTAATAGTAATAGTAATACAGCAGAATTTACCTGAACACGTTTAAAGACCACAACTAACTATCTATTGGCATAGATAATATTTGCAAGCACCGTTGCTATTTAAACAAAGGAGACATAAGCCGTTAAAACTGAATGTTCGGCAGGATGTAATTTTTTTTTTCTTCTGTATACTACTTTGGTTTCCATGTGAGCTAAAGTCTGTATAAGCTTTAAACTGAAGTGTGACTCCACAATTAGCATTATACCAGAACAGAGTTAATGCTGAATGCAACTCTGTTTAAACAAGACCATCGATCCAGTTTACCTCTATATTTCTGAGTCAGTATGTCATTCTGAAAAAGTGATTAGCGATGGCATTAGGTTACAGATGAACCAGCACCCGGATGAGTGGGCTAGCAGTTTTGTTTGCCGGGAGTTTTTCTCAGTGTGAAAATGCAAACACAATTTATGGTTTGCCTTGCAGCTTGTAGCAAAAAAAAAAAAACAAATAATTGTTGAGAGACTGGAACAACAGTATTCGGTGGGAAAGACTTCAGAACTTGCATTATATTGGATACGACTCGGCTTGTAGGTATTGCTAGGGGGAAATCATTTTATGTGTCATTATTACACACAAACCCCTTATTATTGACACTCCAAGCTAATATGGGTTGAACAAGCACTAAAATGACTTTGTGGGTAATGTCATATGAAATTAAACTGTGTAATAAAACTTTCGGTTTCATAGCCTGCTTTAAAAATACTATAGGGTCAAGTATACAAAGTAAGGATGGGAACGGATCCTCCTTCAGGAGGATCACACAGTTAATTATTAGCCGGCCATCCTTATATTTAATTAATGGCTATTAAAATTAATTTTCTTTGGTATAAGCTACCTAGTAGAGAGAGTAAGATTTAACACACAAGATTTAAGGTGATGCTCAGTCTTCCACTAAACAATTGTCCCTGAGCAAAGAGACTTTCAGTAATTGCGGTAAAGAGTAGAAATTAAGCTGTTTAATGGAAGATAATTTGTAGTTGCTGTAAAAACAAGCGTTAAATCATAAATTGTAGGAATAAAGAAAAAACTAAAGCTTTGGGATCATTTTTTCTTTGAAAAAAATGTAAATAGTGTGTGTGCTCTAAACCTGATAAAAGGCATTTTCAAACATTTAAAACCTTTAAAACAGGCTAACAAATGTACAGCCTCGAGCTCTTTTGAAACAACCTGCTTTTATTTGACATTAATGTTGTCTGTAAAAGGTTTAAAATGAGAACGTCAGAGCAAGTTGATGAGGAATTCCGCTTGGGAAGGTGACGTGCTGACAGCCTCAGTGTGGTAATAGATGACACAGACAGCCCTCTGTGGTCTTGGAGGTTGCCAAACTCAGAGCTGCGGATTTTTATTAAGATCAGTTCTTTTCCTCATTAGGCAGACCACTAAGAGAAACAGGGCAGCTTTGAGCCGCAAATCGGCCCGCTCCCTTTCGCCTTCCTCCACTGGGGTCAAACCCCTGACCACACAAGAGAGCCTGCTGACTTAACACTCTTCAGCTGTTTAGGAGGATGGAGCCAGGTCTAATAGGGCTAATGCATGTCTTGACCACAGAGCCATTACCAGTAAGATGAGGCAAGGGTGCTGCTAGTGTTTTTCATGCACTTGCACTTCTTAGTCTGCATGCAACACGTCTAAGCTGCTTAGTTTGTACACGGATGTATCGACATAATATGTGAAAAAAAGACAGCCATCACACTGTTACTAGATGCTTTCTTGTTGGCCAGGGCTGACAGGATGCCATATTTCAAGTCTGTAAAGCATTTATATTATTTTTTTTTTAAATTGTAAACTTTTAAATATTGCAAAAGATTAATCTAACATCTGTGGCATCAATAATATAGAAAGTATAGAAGTGTGAAGCAAAAAGATATTTTACCAGCAGGTAATCAAAACCATAAGTTCAAATGTAATGCTGTTAAAGATTGTGTAAGTGTTCATCACAACATTTTGGCTCTTTCCCTACAGCACATACCTTTAATGAATAAAATGATAGAACTTCTTGAATAAAAAAAATAATGTGAAGCCGACTGATTTTGAATCAATTTGGTCTTTAATGCACAAGAAAGATGAACTATTTGCATTAGAAATAAATTTAATCCAAGTGAAATGGGCAGCATTCGCCATGGATATGCTATTCTGTTCAGCCTTCACCCAATCAGCAAGAAGTGTGAGTGATGTCAACAGAGCATTGTAATAAAGAAACCTGTCTTTAATAGTAAAACTGTTTTAACACATTTAAAACAGTTCTTAACAATACTGATAGCTATGGCCTGATTGTATTCTCTTTTACTTAAAACACGTTCCTAAACATTCGTTCTATGCTGAACAGTGCAGCTTAAATAAGACAGACTTAGCAAGTTCTTAGTTTCTACAAACTTTTGATTACAATTAGACAGCATTGGTACCTGCATGGTGTAAACTGGACAGTGCTGCTATATGTATATATTAAATTGGTAGGGTGTGGTAGCTCAGTGGTTAGGGTGTTGGGCTAGCAATCTAAGGGTTGGGGGTTCAAATCCCAGGTCCACTGAAGTTACCAATTTGGGTCCTTGAGTAAAACCCTTAACCCTTGTTGCTCCAGGGATTCTGTATACAGCCCTGTATTCTGATCCCAACTATTAAATGGGGTGATTATAAGTCGGTTTGGATAAAAGCGTCTGCTAAATGACCAAATGTAAATTGGACAGTGTTGGTGTATTTATGGACATTGCAGTTGTATGAATGCTTGTGTATTAAACCAATAAGGCACTTAAGGTTGTGCATTATTGTTTATAAATCCCGGAAATAGTTTTTGTTTGCGGAGTTCTGTTACACGTTTCCCATGATTTATTCACAATATTGCACAACCTCAAGTGCCTTTTATAAAACGTTTACAAACATGCTATAAAAAAACACACGGTTTAATTCAAAAATGTTTTTGTTGAAAGCCTAATCTAGTCTGGTTTACAAAGTGAACACTAATCGTTAAGGAACAGGTTCCTGGTTTCTCCAAATACTGCCATCTTGTGGCCCAGTTACAGAAGACAGTTTATGAAAACCATCGGGAAAAGGGTGCATTATCAATAACGTCATGGCTGGACAAACTTAGAATCAGATTTGAAGACCGAAACGACCCGTTTTATAATACAGATTTAATCATACCGGCATTTGTTAATCTGACCCGGTCAATACTGTTTTTTATTACAATTACATTGGTGTGGATTTACAGTTACATTTATAGCATTGGATTATGCTGTATACTACACTGAGTAAGTAG
>JAOUQT010155788.1:0-18545 GCA_025769995.1 Xyliphius kryptos
CGTTCTCACAGTGAAGTATGGAGGAGGAAGTATGATGGTCTTGGGGTGCTTTGCTGGTGACGCTCTTCATGGTTTTTTCAAAATCTAAGGCACACTTAACCAGCATGGCTACCACAGCATTCTGCAATGACATGCTTATCAGGTTTGCACTTAGTTAGTTTATTTAACCTTTCGTTTAATTAACCAGGTAAGTCATTATTATCTAAATGGCTTAGTGGGGCCATCATTTGATTTTCAATACCTCCAGGCTATGTAAGGGCTATTTAACCAAGAAAGGGTAAAGGAGTGCTGTGCCAGATGACCTGGCACAATCACCTGATCTAAACGCAACTGAGATGGTTTGGGATGAGTTGGCCCACAGAGTGAAGGCAAAGCAACCAACAAGTGGGAACTCCTCTGGAAACTCCTTCAAGACCATTCCAGGTGACTACCTCATGAAGCTGATTTAGAGAATGCCAAGTATGTGCACAGCTGTAATCAAAGGACACATTTCGACTTTGCATCAGTCCTTCTCAGATGAACTCGGACCCAGAGAAGTTGGCCACATTTCTAGGCATTGTTGATATATGGCTTTTGCTTTGCATTGTAGAGATTTAACTTTTACTTGGAGCGTCAAACTGTGTTCACTGACAATGGTTTTCTGAAGTATTCATTAGCCCATGTAGTAATATCCGTGTCAGTTTTTAATGCAGTGCCACCTGAGGGATTGAATATCACTGGCATTTAATGTTTTTTTGGCCATGCCATTTACTTTCATAGATTTCTCCATATATTCTGAAACTTTTGATGAAATTTTGGACAGTAGATGATGATATTCTTAAATTGCTTGCAATTGCACATAGAGAAATGTTGTTTTTAAACTGTTGGAATATTTGCTCATGCAGTTGCTTAAAGTGATGAACCTCGCCCCAGTTTTTTACCCATTCTTGACACTCACCTGTTTCCAACTAACCTGTTCACCTGTGGAATGTTCTAAACAGGTGTTTTTTTGAGCAGTCTTTAATTTCTCTTTTTTTTAGCAGCTTATAATGTCTTTTCCTGCCCCTGTCCCTATTCTTTAAAAAATTGTTGCAGGCATCAAATTCATAATGAGTGAATATTTGCAAAAAACAATCAAAATTATCCATTTGAACATAAAATATCCATATATAGTCCAGATATTGCCCAATCAGATTGTGTCCTTTTTCATCCACATAAATGAGCTTCACGTGGACAATGATTCATGTCTAATTTGAATTGAACTCATTATGATTTGAGGATGTATTGCATATCATGACATCATGGCTTGCAGCTCAGCCTAAAACATTTTTAATTAATGGAATGTGAACGCTTGTTCACAGATGAACAATATGTATCAAAAGTTAGGCGGATTGTTGACACACTATTGTACATATGATATTTAACAATATAGTTGGCCTAAAATACTAAATGCTAATCAGTACCCTTTATTTTCTTACAACTGTATTAAAAATGGATAAAACATATTGCTAAGAAATTGATACATTTTTGCCACTATGTTTGCACACAGCGGAATTGGTCTTCTGCATTTAACCCATCCATGCAGTGAAACACACACACAGGTGAAGTGAGCACACGTGCCCAGAGCAGTAATCAGCCAGCACAGTGCCCAGGGAGCAACTGAGGGTTAGGTGCCTTGCTCAAAGGCACTTCAGACATGACTTGTCGGTACTTGGAATTGAACCAGGGACCTTCCGGTTGAAAGGCTGGTTCCTTAACCACAAGCCTACGACTGCCCCGTAAGATTTAAAACACCTCAGGATGAGTTGGTATAAATCAATCAGCTTGAGTTGATGTTAGCTAGCTTATATAAATATGCCTTAACTAGCTAGTCAGCTAACATTAATAGATATTTAATCCACTTCTTATAGCTGCTCATTGCAATACACATTGCACTGCTGACTCACTGCAACTGCTTTAACATGAGTGTGTTTTTCCAAGCAATATTTAGAAATAAAGTAAACCATAAACTGACTCTTTTACTAACTTTGAAATGCAAATACCTACCTCTGCTACCACTGTGACTTAAATAAAAGAAAAATGTTCCATACTTGGCCAGGCACAGCCGAGAAGGCAGCCTGTTTATGGTCTTGAATCGTTCTAAGAGCACTACCCTCATAAAAACAACCCCTCACCCACCTAAACCTTACTATACAGTAAGTCTCATGGAAGAAGTGGTTTGTAAAGGTTGGCTCGAGACCCCCCTTTTTCTTTTTCTGCATACCACTTCCACAAAAGGAAAAGAGAGAGAGAGAAAGAAAGAGAGAGATAGAGAGAGAGAGAGCATGTAGGTTCTTAGTGATTCCAGAGCAATGAGTGATTGCTACAGCCCTGCATTACAGTATATCTCCCCCCACTTATGTAAGCACAAAGCTCTATCTAGCAAAGCAAACACACACGCGCATCTTGTCTTTGTCAGATGTCACTTCTCAGTCTGGCTTGTCGTGGATTTTTTTCTGCACTTATAATGACCAATGAGTGTTTGAGTGCAATAAAAAATACAGCTTGTCTCTTTATCTTGCAACTTAATGTGACCACCAATGAAAACAAGTTTTATATCTGACAAACACAACATGAATCACATTTACTTACCAGACAGGAACAACTCATGTGGCTTCAAATGAAATATTTTATTAACAAACGTTCTAATGATCAGGGACGGCCCATAGAATGAAAGAAGGTGTGTGGAATTTTAATGTGTGCTTGCCTTAAATTCATTTCCCTGCAGAATTTTAATGAATAATCACCAGTTACATTCGTCAAATTGCTTCCTTCTATTTAGGTTCCCCAGACGCTGTTTGTTCACTAACACTTGTTTTGTCTCCATCACTTTTCTCTCTCTGTCTATCCATTATACTGTCCGCTATTGATGATGTGCATGCCTGTACCGCACACCAACCCACGCGGTACGCCTGCAGTGTAGTCATGGTTCCCTTTTCTCTCTCCCTTTTCTCTCTTTGCCTTTTTCTATGCTCACTGTTCACATTCATTATTTCTTACTTTTCAACTATCTTCTTTCCCTTTCAGAACTAATGTCTTTTATATATATATAAATATGTGAGCATCAGACCGTTGGAACCTGGAGATGTGGTGCTAGTGTTTCAGCAACAGCTGCAGTTGTTGGCTGTCTCTTTACCATGAGTGAAGGAAACATTAACAAACATCCAGTCGAAGGTCACACAGAGGCATGTCTTTTAAACCAAGAGGTGAGTATCGAACTAGCGAGGCAAACTGACAGAGCCGCTGCAGTGTGCGTGGGTCAGATTGCCTACGGAGGATTATTGCCAAATTTTGGAGTTGGGTTCCCTGAGGTCTGGATGCTGTAATTAATTGAAAAGTGGACCAACCCCTTATTGTTTCTAATCCAGTAATTGTTCTGTGTATTCTACTATGAGATTAACAATTACTTAGACCTTTCATATTAACAAAGTGTTTCCATCTCCTTTGGTGATGCTCAGTGGCTGTCTTGTGTCTTCCAAACCATATTAGGTAATATTCTAGAGACTATTCATGCTGAAAAACCCATACGATCAGCAGTTTCTGAAAAATTTACCTTTAAGAACCAGGGGCCATGCCTTTGTCATGGCCATTAAGCAATAGCATTTTCTCCAGTTCTGATGCTTGATGTGAACATTAACTGAAGCTCTTTTGCTGCCGCAGCAAATTTATTAGCTGATAGTACGACTGCATGAATAAGCATGGAGTCTCTATTAAGACTGGCCAGTAAAGCAAATAGCCATAGGGCAAATTGCATTCTCGTATTTATATACCATAGTAGCAAAAGACCAACAAATTAATATGTTTTTCTCACTTGGAATGCATATAGGGCATGGTTCCAAACCTCAAGAGCTGATGAAAAATAGGTAGCATTTTACGCATTCCTGTGCATTTATCAGTATCTAAGGCTTGTTCAGTCCTTCAGTGCCTTAGCATGCTTACAAATACAACTCATTCTGACCAAATAAAAGTAAATCTTTCGACATCACTGTTTGAAAAAGAAAATGGTCATTTATATAAAATCTAAATAATGACTGAGCATCTGGCATTTTGTTTGATTTACTGTTTCCTCTGGAGCAAATGTGCTGAAAATATCTAGAAAAATGATGATGATGTGGTAAGTACAGCACTGTAAAACACTAAAGCGATAAAAACGAAGACTACTTAAAACTAAAACTACGGTAAAACTGTGCTAGTGGGTGGGGACAGCTGACAAACTAGAGCGTCTCAATAATCTGCCTTATAAGCTTTTATGGTGGTTAGAATCCTTTCTAAATAGGCAACAGTGCAGCACTTCAGGATTTGCCATGCACCCCAGTGTAGCTGAGATGCCATTTTGGATGCTTGAGGATGTAATTTTGAACAAGGTCAGGATGTGTTGCTCAGGAGGAGGCTCGACTCAGTTATTCGATACCTTAGGGAAACTAGGAATACTAAAAAGGTGGCTAGATGCAGGCTTTATGTGTATCTGTGTGATAGTGCTAGCCACACACATTACTGTGCTGCACTACACCCCCACACCATATGCATGCCCCTCCCTTGCCTGGTTGTGTGGGAGGGAAGCCCCTAGGTTGTTCCAGCAATGCGATCTATTGGTTAGAACGCAAGCAGAACGCAAGGTCACCTTCCTGGAAGAAAACGAGCGATGCAGAAGGGGAGTGTGTGCAAATAAATAGGGAATTAGATGCCAAGCTAGGTTTTATAGTGATGAGCAAGATTGAAACAGGAATCCACCATAGAATGCTAAAGAGTGAGAGAAACAGGGAGGGAGCACATAGAAAAGAAAGAGAGTGAGAGGAGGAGTAAAGAAATCAATATAGGATCTCTAGAAGTGCAGTAAGATTTTCAGTTGAAAAATGAACAGAATATCAATAAGGCACACAAGAAATGGGTTCAGTGAAGAAATCTACACTGGCACTTCGATATCTAGCTCTCATTTAGATCCAAAGCTCCTTTATTTTCCTTCTATTTATTTCCCCCGCACTTGACATCTTTATGTACCAATTAGTCAAATATGTCATGCTGTAATTCCTTTTCTAGAGTGAGACTGATGGTGTCCAGAGAAGTGAGGAGTGAGGGTTTCTGCAGGTGAGGTAAGTTTAAAAAAGGACATATTACTGAAGAGATGATTGCAGGAAAAAAAAACAAAATGAGGACAGGAAAAATTTGGTGATGATCTTGCTTAGACGTAAACCTGGTCCTTAGTATGAGTGTCAGGAACCCTAGAAATCTGGCAACCTAGGGGGATGTATGCAACATGGCAACCAACGGTTTTCTGTGACAGCGTATGTTTACGAAAGCACGAATTATGGGGCTGTCACGTGAACGAACTATTCTGGGCTGTTCCTTGTTCGCGCACTGATTGGGTTACTATCTAAGTTCTGACTTTTGTTCTGTTCAGTGTGCGGCATTACATATACTGATACCTAAGCGTGTTATTTTTAAAAAGTGTTATTTTTAAAACGAACCTCTCTGCATTTACTTCTGCCTGTGTGTTCCTGAAGTGGAGACCGCGTTACAGTGACATGTACCAAACATATTTCATTCTCTCATAGACTGATGGCGTGCAGATCTCTCAGCCAGAAATGCATCAGAATCTGTATCCAACTTTTTGTGGGGGTTGTTCCCAGCCCATCTTTGTATATCTTTGCAATCTTTGTATAGAGACAAGCAATGGCATTACATCTCAGCACTGTCCATATAATGCTAGACATCTATTTTTGCATCTGGTACTGAAGTTTATTGTTGAGCTGCAAAACTTTTCCCATATTTTGAGCAAGGTTGCAGCAAGCACATTGATAAAGCATGACGAAAGAAATAACGTAGTGTGTAATGAAAATATGGCCAAGACTGAACTTCAAAATTTTTTTTATTATGAAAAGCAGGAACACCATGTCATTCGGACTAAACAGAGAAGAAGGACGACCCGAGTTTTTATCAACGCTCAGTTCAGAAGCCTGCATCTCTGATGGTATAGGGTTGTATTAGTGTGTGTGGCATGGGCAAGATTACACATCTGGAAGGACACCATCGATGCTGAAAGGTATATCCAGGTACTAGAACAATATATGCTCCCCTCCAGATGACGTCTCTTTCAGAAATGACCTTGCTTTTTCTAACATAACAATGCCAAACCACATAATGCATCAATTATAGCATCATGGCTGTGTAAAAGAAGGGTCCGTGTATTGAATTGGCTAGCCTGCAGTCCAGTTAAGAGGCGCATCATAAAAGGGAAGTTATGACAAAAAGACGTAAGACAGTTGAGCAGCTAGAATCCTAGATAAGACAAGAATGGGTTAACATTTCTATCCTTCACCCATCAAAATTATCGGAAGCGACTGTACTAGTCACTTCCATGGCCCCAGCTGTATAAAATTAAGCACCTAGGCATGAAGGCAGTTTTACTAACATTCGTAAAAGAACGAGTTGCTCTCAGGAGCTCAGTGAATTCCGGCATGAAGCTGTGATAGGATGCCACCTGTGCAACAAATTCAGCCATAAGTCAACTGTTAGCTGTATTATAAAAAAATGAAAGTGTTTTCGAATGAGAGAAACTCAGCCACGAAGTGGTAGGCCACTTAAACTAAAGGAACGGGGTCAGCAAATGCTGATGCGCATAGCGCAAAGAGGCAACTTTCTCCAAAGTCAATCATTGAAGACCTCGAAACTTCATGTGGCCTTCAGATTATCTTAAGAACAGTGAACAGAGAGCCTTATGGGTTTCCATGGTCAAGCAGCTAAATACGTGAGTCTAGGCAGGTTAGCGAATACTTTTGGAAATGTCATCTTGTCACCATGTCTTTTGTATGTCATTATTATGACATACAAATCCATTCCAAATAATTAAAATATCATGGAAAAGTTGATTAATTTCCATAATTGCATTAAAAGTGGAAGATAAGATTTGCATCTCTATACAAATTCTCAGCAGAAGGAATCATGAAGTCCTCAGAAAACATTCTGATCGACGGTCAATTGGATTTAAGAAAGCAGAGTTTACCAACACCTGCACCGGATATTGCACCACATGTCATGACTGACTATAGATATTTCACACTCGACCTTAAGCAGTTTGGGTTCTGTTTCTCACCTGTCTTCCTCCAAACCCGAGGACCTTGGACCACTGGCTTACGGTTCAGCCCTTCTTTTCATTTGAGTTAAGACGTTTCCTACTTTGGCTCAGGTTCAGAAGAGGCTTTACCCAAGGAACTTGACAGTTGTAACCTGGATGCATCTAAATGTAGTGGTTTTTGAAGTTGTGACTCCTGCACCACTCCACTCTTTCTGGATCTCTGCCAGATTCTTGAATCGTCATTTTTTAATAATACTCTGAAGCCCACAGTCATCTCTTTTGCTGGTGCATCTTCTCCTGCCACATTTTATTCTTTCACTACGTAGTTTGGGCTGATTTATGTTATGTTATGTTGTAATTATGTAATTATGTTAAAATAAACCAATAAATAATTGAAATTGTTTAAATTGTTGGCCCTGAATCTATAATCTATAAAAGTTTACCTTTCTGAATGAAATTATGGAAGTTAATCAACTTTTTCATGATATTCTATTTTTTGGAATGGGTCTGTATATTCAGTTCTAGATATTGCAAGACCACATAATTATATCTGATGTTTGTCGGAGGAAACTGTATTAAAAATCCAGCCAGACATGAGGGGATCATGCACAGAAACTCCAAATAGATATTAATTTGAACAGACGGGATTCTGGAATGAGTGACACTACCTGCTGTTCCACAGCCTTCAATATAACAGTATGACAATTTTCTCTTCACAGATGATCCATTTTAACTAATGTGTTTAATAATTTCAGTTAAGGGAAACATATAATAATGTATAATGCCACTGTTTATAGCCTAGAAACATGCTAAAGAGATTGTACTTGCTCCTGGTTTTTTATAGTACAGTTATCACTTGCAAATAGATAACGTTAATCCCTGGTGAGCTTTAACTGCATAAACCTAGCATAAAAATTCCAGGACATAACAACGCACATAGTCACCTACATTCATTCTTTTGTTCATTGTCTATACCCATTCAGTCCTAGTCAGTGTCATGGTGCACATGAAAAAACACAGGGCACATGACAGGAAGGAAACTATACTTTGTAAAAAAAATTATAGGGCACACTCTTTTATACATTCACTCCCAACTATGCACAATTTAGAGATTCCAATTAGCCTAATGCATATCTTTTGACAGAGGGATGCGGAACCCGGGTCCTTAGTAATAATGCATGCAAGTGTAAAAACATTGTACTACAAAATTAGGATTGGAATAAACAAAGTAGACTTATTCTTATGTTCTTCACTAGATCATATAGTTTAAATTCTTGTAGAAAATCCACAATACATTACAGAATTGTGGCATGGTGGCTCAATGTATAGTGCTGTGGCCTCACAGCAAGAAGATCCCCGGTTCAAACCCCTGGGTGGGGTGATTCAGGAAATTTCTGTGTGGAGTTTGCATTTTCTCCCTGTATTATCCGGGTGCTCCGGTTTCCTCCATCATTCCAAAGACATGCATGATAATAGGTTAATTGTTGTATCTAAATTGCCCGTTAGTGTGTGAATGTGTAATTGTGTGTGTGTGCCTCATGATAGGGTAGTGTCTAGGGTAGTTGCCAGCTTCTCTGTAACTCTAAAACTAGGATTATGGAAAACTAGGCTGGTATGGAAAATGAATGAATAAATGAACATTACAGAATGAATAGCGTATAGACTCATCTGCGGGTTTACCCAATATGCACATCTATTTGAGACAGGAGCGAGTTTGTGACTGGGATACTTAGAAGATGTATTGTTGCCACACAAAATTTAAAAATCACCAAATTTTTCTCATTTTAAACATTTGTGTTTAAAATCTATGGAATCTATGTGTTTAATCATCTATGTTCTATTCTAAATAAAAAATGGAATTTTTAAACACATTATTGCATTCTATTTTTATTTACAGTTTGTGCTTTGTCCCAACTTTTGTGGAAGTGGGTTTGTAAATAGTTGGACTATATGCTCACGCAGTTGTCCCAATTTTTTATAACATATGGTAGAAATCAAATAAATATTTAAAATAAGTGATTATTTGTGAAAAAACATTAAAGTTTAACCATTTGAATAACATGCATTTGTAATGTATTCGATTGAATATGGATTGAAAAGGATTTGCAAATCATTCTATTCTGTTTTTATTTGTTTTACCCAATGTCCCAACTTCATTGGAATTAGGATTGTATAAACATATCTAAATGATGAATTCATTTCCTCAATTACTGTCATGCATAACTTTACACATCTGACCATTAAAGACTTGAAAACACGCCTTCTGAGCATCTCTGAAACCTGTCCTGTGATCTTTTACAACATTATCAACATAATGTATATTACATGCATATTACATTGTTTATTAATGTAGTTATATATTTTTATTATTTAGTTAATGTCATTTGCGCATCAGTGGTTATTCATTTCAGGCACAATGTTATATTAATCACAAGGCTATATTCACCCAAGGTTAAATTGCATAAGGGTCGTAAAGATCAAGAGCGTAAGGGTCAAGGGTGTAAAACCATATTCTTTCTCTGCATTTAACCCATCCAGGGCTGAACACCCGGAGCAGTGTGCTGTCTCATTGAGGTGCATAGGGAGAAATTGGGGGTTGGGTACCTTTCTCAACGGCAGTGGGGTTCGAACCAGCGATCTCTTGGTCCCCAGCCCTTTATCCTATTTATTACATGCTACATTACATGCATATTACATCAGTCGAGAAAATTGGGCATCTCCAATTCACAGAGCATGCATGATTTTGGTCTATGGGACCAAACAGAACGTGCTAATTCCATTTAAAAAGGACCCAGGCTCTAAGCATCATGCCATCATAAACACTTTAGATATGTCGGTTTACAGTGACCACTAATACATGTATTCTTATGTATTACCTTTCAATGGACATGTAACCTATGACCTCTAAAGTTTCTAAGCTAGATTTTGCTGCAGGAAATATGCAATCATGACAATCAAATTCTCCAAAGGAACGACATCAGTATCTCTATGTAAGAATAACTTCATAGTTACTGTACATTACTGTAAAAAAAGTCTTAGGCACATGGATAAACAGTCTTCTTGCAAATGTAATGTCTAAATTTCTGTCTCATTAATGCATTTCTATTACACAATTCTGTAACAGAATTATACTAAAAAAGAGAAGTAAGAGTTTTGTACAATACTGTACATTCTGTCTTGTTAGTCACTGTTGTAGTCTCCTTTGTGATATTCTACAAAGCCCCGGAAAGATGCTATTTTTTTATTGTTGACTTTTTAAGAATACAATAAATCTCAGTTTTTAATGGTTCAATTTCACAAGCCGCTGGAAAAACCTCTTTGTAAATGGTGACAGAAGTGCATCATAATTGCTTGAGATTTTTCAGCTGCACATTGTGTTCTAAATGTCCTGTTCCACTACTCCGTGGGTGGGCAGAAGCATAGTAAAACTATTGGTATACAATTTGTGTAAATAAAAACTCCCCACACCATTAAACCACCAAAATTCAACCTGATCAGTTAACATAAGTTTGTTCCCTGGGTCCATTCTGGCTAATGAAGGGTATAGCCTGCTAGCAGAAAATGCTAAAAGAATTAATAATTAGGGATGTAATGCCCACGTGGGGCTATAACGGCTTACAAGAAACTGGGATGCTCAGTCTGATTTCTCTATCCCATGAAGCACATGTCCAACCATTGCAAAGTGGAAATTCATTTACTTTGGCAATCTGGCCCTTACTGATGCAACCTTCACCCTAAATATGGATTAAAACGACTAAATACAAGCATGGCTTTAGTTGAATCAATTACTGAAAGCGGGACACTTAGTGGTGACATCAGTCTTTTTTAATACAATTAAGCCTGACGGGCAGAGCATTTTATCTGAGGACAGGAAGAACCTTGACAGATTTATTGAGAAGGCCAGCTATGTTAGGATGTCTTGTGGACTTGGCGGAGGTGGTAACAGATACAAGGATGAACACTATGACATCACAGAAAAGCTTCATCAGTGATAGTCTCCTTCATGCATGTTGTTGGAAGGAGAGACATCACAAATCCTTCCTACCTGCAGATATCAGAATTTACAAGTAACACTGATCCTAGTAAATCATATATTTCATTCATTCTGTGTGCAATATATACAGTAGTCTGTGAAATATTTTTTCAGTGTAATACCATTGTTTCCATGTGTGTATCAGTTTTATTGTTGTTGTTACAGCCTCTTTTTTCTATATCTGTATCTTTCCTATTTGCTGCTCTACCACTTAAATTTTCCCCATAGTAGAACCAATAAAGGATCATCTAATATTTTCTCATTTTAAGCATGAACAGTCAAAATGGCACGGGTCACCATACATTAAGTCCAACATATCTATATGTATTTCAAACCATGATTAGCTAAAGAATGTAGATAAGTCTCCCTATATAGCTCCATATAGTTCTACATACCATTCTATAATGTAATGTGAGATATGTAGTAATTTACAAGTATTTAATGAAAGGACAATCATTTATAACTCATATTTGACATGCGTGACATGCAATAGAATAGTAAACGGTTCATTGTACTGTACATGTTTACATTCATTGTTGCTTATGTTACGCGCATATGTAAATGTCTTACTATAAATATTTGAGAGTTGCTAAGTAACATCTTGCAATCCCATGTACTACGCCAGCAAAACTGATTGCTGTGATCCAGCCTGCGATACATGATTCAATATGATTCAAGGACATATAGTCAAGAAGAGGTGAAAGAACTGTAAATTTTGTAGTAGGCATTTCTCAAACAGTTCAGTAAGGTATTAGTGCGTGTGAAAGCTAAGCAAAGGGTTCTTGCTTTTAAGGAACACCAAAAAAAGAAGCAGAACGCCATCATGTGGTCATTAGTAGGTTAGGCCTTTGAGTGAGAAACGCATATTTTACTTATATACTCATCTCTACAAGCTACATTTTGCTACAAGCCTAAATGTTACACATTCAAATAACAACTCAAATAACAATTTAAATGTGATTCTATAACACATGTAAACATGTAAGTATGTAATAATTGTTTAGCAGCAATTCAAGTCAATCGCTTCTATTATAGGATTAAAGATGAAGATAAGCTATTAAGGCCAATTCTGATGAATCTGTCACATGGTTTCTGCAGGAATCAGCAAGTCTAATTTAATGCTTTATAATAACATTTTAAAAATATGAAAAAAACATGGACAAAACCGGGACTGGACATGGATATCTAGTGGTTAATTTTATAACATCTCATAAAACCTTAGCACAAATGGCCCTGTACTGTTAACTGCAGAAATAAGAATGGGGCAAGTCCAAATGTTACAATGTAACTGGCTTTGTTCTTTATTTGTTCTTGAACATCTTAAAGAAATGACTTGACTATATCAAAACTTTTTAACTTTTTAATGCTTTAAGGTCTTAATTCTAAATGTTTTGCAGAAAACATTTAACAACATTGGAAAGTGTTGATTTTGGAAAGTGTTGAATGTGCATCATGTGGGTAATGATTATTATTTTAGTAAATGCTGTATTTCTATTAGAATTTAATTTTAAATGGAATTAATTTTTTCAATGTAATAGTTCAATGTAGTAATAATATTCTAAACAGCAATTAAAATTCTAAATACTCCAATTTGGCAAATCATATTTTGATCTAAGTTAGACAAGCTTTACAGGAATCACCCAAGGCTTCAGGGTACTTAAGGAGCTCTGCTTATTCTTGATAAATGAGCAAAAGGAAATATTATAAATAGTCTAAGACATTTTCAATTAATTCTTTGTCTGTAAAAATGGTCAGTTACATAAAAGACAGTCGCTTACTGTAAGCACACAAGATACAGTATATGTGCCATATTGTCTAATACAGTAATCTCTAAATCTGAATACCTGAATCTACTGATACAGAAACAACAAAGTAGCCATATGTAGCCATATGCCCTCCTAGCACTCAGTGTGAGTTTCCCACAGGCACTCTTGGCAGGCAGACATATGCTTGAGCATACTGGTTCACATTTACTGGGTTTCCATCCAATCGAATGTCTTCCAGAGCCTTGCGTATATAGCTTGGGTCGTGACTGTTGCAGAAGGTGTCTTCGTTCAAACTCTGGATGTGGTTGTTCTGAACATGATACAAAATTATCAGAATTAGAAAATTTCCTCAGCTTTTTTTATGTGGTGCTTCAATTGAAATTTCATTAAAGGCTGCTAGGACGTTTTGTTTCTAGGTTTCTATACCCATGCCTCAAGTTCTGTTCTGAGATTGGACAGAACATGGACTATAAACAAAGTAAAAAGATTGTGAATGTACTTGGCTGAGAGAATACTTCCTAATAGTTTGTTTTGGGATGAAATTATTATAAGCATAAAAATGATTGTCGTTCTGGTTATATTTAAACTTCTGTTAGCTTCATTGTCTTATCAGTGCGATTCACACGAGATCACCTTCTCCTCGGTCACTGCTGTGCCTGTTTATGAGTTTTATATCACTTCATTTGTAACTGCTTTCATGTGATTTACACAAAAGAAAAGCAGAGTGCAGTGATTAGTTTGGGTCTGTATGGTGCTAAAACATTTGAAGAATTCGTGCACAGTATTAAATAATAGTTTTGTATGTATAAATGGATAGAGAATATTAAGAAAGTTCGCACTTTTATCAGCCATGAAGAAGGAGCCACTGATTCTGTTGGATAGACAAGTTTCTGTGGATTAGGTTGTAAATTATTTGCAAATCAGCCAAAAAAAAATTTTCTGATAAAGAGGTCAAGACAGTGTTGCATTTTTGGCCTGTTATAGCACTGACTACCCCTAGGGGCATTCAAAACTTGGAAGCGGCCATGACCAATGTGCTTAAATGTGAATTCCACTCCTAGTGTCCCCTGAAAAACAATTCAGCTTAATACACATGATATACTGTATAAGTTTAAAAATAGTAAGAGTCACATGTAAGTTTGCTCTGTTTTATACACAGCTATTGTGTGGCTTGAAGAAGTTAGTTTATAAGGTTTAACATTAGGTTAAAATGTTGCAGTACATAAATACAGCACATCTATTAACTGTTACTTCTATATGTTTTTAAACATATATGAACCATTAATAGGCCTAAGAAGTACAGTTTCGTTTGCCTCCATCGTCTTAGTCACTAGAACTGTTAGTGATGATGGAGACAAAGGGCAACAAGGAACGTGATTTGCATATTTTCCTGTGATTTATTAATCTAAATTAAGACTGTTAATCTGACATCCCATATTGTTGATATACATTGGATAGTTGTAACATGCAACTTGCATTTTCCCTGACATTAGCTTGTGCTTTTGAAGATAGTATATCAATCAGTACTACTGCATATAGGCATACATTTTTTAAGGTCCTAATGTTTTTAAGCCATAATAAAGAAATTGTTTAATCATGGAATGATTTCATTGGTGATGATGCGAGTTTCAGTGCAACATGAAAAGAGTTAGGAATTCTTTGACTTGTAAAATTATAATGTACAAAGTGTAAAGTCTTGTCTATTAGCAATGGCGGAGGTCTGCATTGATTGTGTACACTGGTTTATATTTTCCATCACTTTTGTCTGTATAGATTTTTATCTGTATAACTTCAGAAAATAAGGACTTGGGGGATAAAGCATAAGGTTAGAACCTGCAGGTGAAGCACTCGTAGACTTTCAGGAAGTGGGACAGGAATATAGTCAAGTTGGTTGTCTGACAGGTACAGGAACTGCAAGTCTTTCATTTCCTGTGGAGAAATTCAGAAAATAAAGTGAAAGTCATGGAACAGCAATAAGTGACATTCAGAAATTGAGCCCAAATAATTTGCTAGTTCGATCCCTGATCAGGGCTGAAGTGCAGTTTAACAAGACACCTAAAACCCCCAATTTCTCCTGCATAAGGCTATCCGTGTGAGCCTAGCACCTCTGGATGCATTAAAAGCAAAGAAGAATTTTGTAATGTATGAAATGAAGCAGCACAATAACAATATTTTAAAAGATCTAATTAATGTAGACTAGTTGACTTTCTGGTGTTATAAAACCCCAATTTTAATGAAGTTGAGGCGTTGTACAAAACATAAATAAATAAATAAATAAAAAGAATATAATGATTTGCAAATCTTTTTCAACTCATATTCAATTGAATACACAACAAAGGCAAAATATATCGTGTTCAAATGGATAAACTTGATTGTTGTTTTGCAAATATTTACTTTTAAACGTAATTCCTGCAACATGTTGGGACAGGGGCATGTTTACCACTGTGTAACATCACCTTTCCTTTTTACAACACTCAATAAGCATTTGGGAACAGATGCTGGACATTGTTGGGGATTGTTGAAGCTTAATAGGTGGTATTCTTACCCAATCTTACTTGCTCGAACTCAACAGTCCAGGGTCTCTGTTATAATTTTTTTTTTATGGATACGGGTCTGGACTGCATGCAGGCAATTTAGTACAAATGTTTAACTCCTTGCACTCTAAATGAAAATGTATTCTGGTTTATTTTTTGTCGCCACATGGTGCTTATTTATCTTTATACTTGAATCTACAACATGTTAATAAGCTTGAATCTACAACATAGCTGAATTATACTTGAATCTACAACAGGTTAATAAGCTGCGAAGTGAGCTGGTTAAATATATTGTCATTGTACTGTACATACTCCAGATTGAACACAATTGTGCCTAGTTTATCCTGTTGTATCGAGTATTTAGTGCATATTGCTCTCTGTATTTATCATGCTGCACTGCATTTCATTTTATTTCACTATATTAATGACCAGTAATTGCAGATATCGCCTGCAATTTGTCTTTCATTTTTAAGGTGGTTCCAGCTAGCAAATAAGGTTCTAAGCAAAAAATATAGCATTTCATGAGATGATATAATGTACATACAAACCTTTACATTCTGCAATACTACAGCAGTCTATAGATTCATTGCTCCTCACTGGCCTTCATTTTTTGATCACTTACATGTTGTGGAATCTGCCAATAGGGATTGAAGGAAGTGCTGTTTACTGTTCATCAGCAAATGGTATTTTGCAGCAGGGAAATGTCCAAATGAATGTAAACTTGATACTGTACAATGTAGCATTACATATTTGTTATATTCAGTAACTAAATTAGAGCCAAAATGTTCTGGCTTTAATAGTGTTTATTAATCGAGGGAATCCCAATTGAGCCTAAATTATCTGTAGTGAATGTCATGTTGTGATGGTGTAATTTGTCCTGTGTTTCTGTGTAAAATTTAAATAAGATGCAAATCAACTAGTGCTGTCAAGCGATTAATTAATAGTATTAATTACAGATTCGAGGCTACATGAATTTATATTTGAGGTGATAATTCAGGTTTAAGCTACTCCTACATACCAGTGGCTGGTCGCATTCAACTCTGTGTATTTGAGAAACACTAAGACATCACGCAGCTTAACCCTGTTGCTCTGCATATCAGGACATGAACATTAAAATAAAATCAACAACGTTAGCAATGTTTGTCATTGTCTCGCTAGCTAGCTCATTGTCTAGTTTTCCTGTATTTAAGCCCAAGAGTGAAATGACCATACAAACTGAAAATTTTATCAGGGAACAAAATCAGAAACAATAAATGTACTTTTCATTTACAATATCATATGTACAAAGGATATTGTTGATCAATATCACTAGCAACTAACACTAAGTGAATCAGATTTTGACACCAATTGACACTACTTGCCAAGAACCTGCATGGGACTGAAATTGAAATGTTTTAATTCCATGGGGAAATTATCATTTTGAAATATTGCCAACAGGTCCAACCAATTTGAAAGTTCCTCCAATCATCAAACTAAATCCCAGTCTAGTCCCACACACTGCCCATTTATCCCAGAGTAGCTTGTATAGTACAGTTTTATAATTAGCATCTTAAAAAACGCATATGGGTTTTTGGTTGTTTATTATGGACTGGTTTCATTCTCTCATCGAACATATGCAGAAAGTGTTCAGCATTGCTGACTGCAGAAGTCAGTTTGTTCTTAAAGTATGGATCAAGTATAAATTTTATAATGTAGCTAGATTTTTCTTTTACACATGTGAAAGGTTTAGCGATTAGCGAAATCATAAATGAAAAATGGCTACATTAGATCCATAGGAATGGTGCTGTGAATATTTTTCTTCAAAAACTATTTTAAAGTTTGTTGCAATCACATTTATGCTTTTCAATATGATTTAGCCATTTTTTCCACAAAATCAATTTAATTTTTAATGTTTATTAATACCTTGCAGAAATGCTGACATGATAATAAGCTGCTACCTGATTGGCTGACTGGATAATAGCATTTGTAATCAGGTTTACAGGTCATATTTGTATTAATAGTTTCTATATGTTTTACATTTTTTTTATTTCTTTTTGCATACTTGCCTTAAAGCCTTCGCTGTGCAAGCCACCACTCGTCAGACGGTTATTGCGAATATCGATGTGCTTTATAGTGGCTGGAAGCTCAGGCAGAGACGGGATTCTGTTGTTAGCTAAAAATAGGTCCTGGAGCTCTGGCAGAGTGCGAAAAGTGTCCTCGTCCAACTTAGAGATCTCATTCGATGTAAGGTCAATCCGTTTCAGATGATCTATGAACAGTAGAAAAGTGTAGATTATTGCTACATGGGAACTCAACATTTATCCTATATTTAAAAAACTACCACAGATATAATAAACAATACAACATAGCTTTTACATGCGATATTTTTAAAACCCCAATTCTAATGAAGTTGGGACAATGTATTAAACAAATAAAACCAAAATACAATATTTCGGAAATCCTTTTCAACTCATATTCAACTGAATACACTACAAGTCTAGATATTTAATATTCACTCATTTGTATGATGGAAAGAATATCAAGAATGTTCAGACTTCTAAGTATCTCAGAGTCTATCTGGATGACATACTGAACTGGTCAGTGAATATGAGGGCAGCTTATAAGAAAGGACAGAACAGGCTCTACTTTCTTAGATAGCTCAAGTCATTCGATATCTGCAATGAGTTTCAATTCAGTTTAATTCAATTTTATTTATAAAGCGCTTTTAACAATGGACAATGTCCCAAAGCAGCTTTACAAAAAACGTTTTATCCCAGATGAGTAATGGTGGCAAGATAAAACTCCCTGAGTGAGTAAGGAAGAAACCTTAAAAGAAACCAGACTCATAAGGGAACCCATCCTCATTTGGGTAATGTGATACAATCTATATATATATATATATCTAATACATGGTTCTATAACTCACAATAATATATAAGAGTAATGATATAACAGAAATATATAATATATACACAACATACATCTAATACATACTTCTATAACTAACAATAATATATAACATTAATGTAACAATAATATATACACACATACATATATACACACACGTACACAAAACATACATACTATATACATAATTTCATAACTAACAATAATATATAACATTTAGCATAATAATAGAGTGA
>JAOUQT010155892.1:0-18541 GCA_025769995.1 Xyliphius kryptos
GAACCATGACAGGAAGTGCTGTTTGAGGAACTCCACATACATTATGGAGGTCATCTTTCATGGGGAGAGAGATTGTCAGTTCCTTTAGGATCCCTGAAGGGGTAAAGAGTAGTACTAAGTACAAAGACATGGTAGAAAATCACTGTGCCAAGTTTCCGCCTTAGGTACTTCCAATGACTCCAATCCATCCGAGATTTTGCGTTCGATGGTGATAATGAACAAACAATTGAACATAGGAAAGTAAGATCCCATTTTTCCCAGGATATAGTAGAGAGTCATGGTGCCAATTGTCAGCCTAGTAGGTACTTGGGACGATCCCGATGTGACCCTGGAACTAAACATTTTAGGATTAAAAAAAGATTGTTGAGTTTATATAAATTAACTGAAGCGATTTCTGGGAAACGGAGGCATTAGAAATACTGATGCTCATCCTCCCGCTTTGTTCCAGTCACATGCATTAGTTATGCATGCTTCCAGGATTTTTTTTTCTTTATGAAGCATAAAACTTGTACCCTCCCCCTCCAAAACTAACAAGGCACCAGAAAAACTGAATTTGTATTCTGACAACTGGGATAAGAGATGACAGGGTTGTGGAGAGATGGTTATGAACTGAGGCGCGGCGCCCCGTGTTGATGACAGGAGTCAACGAGCGAGAAACAAGAAATGTGGAGAAAGAATGGAATGGAGCGAGGGGAGTGTGGGATAAGAGGGAGGGAAGGAGGGAGGCTCTCCCAGATGGGCAACATGTTTGTGCTGTCTCTCTCTCTCTCCCTCTCTCTCATTCACTTACACACTCACACACCAACATTTGAACACTTACACACATGCACTGGAAAAATACATTCAAAAAAGCAGCCTGCTTTCGAACACCTATCGACATCTGCCTCCAGTTTGTCACACGTTCTTCACCAGGCAGACGGCTCCTTTCTGCGCCAGAGAAACCCAACGAACAGTTTGGCTGAGGCGGGAGGAAAGTCGAGGTTGGAGTTCAGGAGGGAGATATAAATCCACCCCAGTCAAGCTACACGGGGAGTTTTGCAGTTTTTCTTTAAAGAGCTTTGTCTCACCTCGTCTCACTTCAGGTAGGCCGCCTTTTCTTGCATGCGTTTCATCAGTAACTCATCTGGAATTTGCTCCTGACACCATCTGCAGGTGTTTGTGTTGCCCTCCTGTGTTTTTACACTTCCAAATCCATCTGTGTGGTTTGGGTCGCTGACTCCACGTCTGTGAGCTCACAGTTTATGCTCATTAACCAGCTGCTCGCTAAGTCAACACCAGAGCATAGACAGATCTGTGTACAGTAGTACCTGTTTGCATTTGAAACCTATTTGGATTATTATTACGTCTTTGACGTAATTTTTTCCGTGTAGAATCTTATTCTTAATTCATGCTATGCTGCCTAAAAGTTTGTGGATCTTTAACAATTCCCTGAATTTGGCTTTAAACTTTGGCAGATTTTTAAAAAAAGACATTTAATCAAACTGACTAGATAAAAATCGTGTTTATTTTTATGGTAAAACAAGTTTTTTTACCCATTCTACACCCAGGTGGCGAACTTTTTTACAGCACGTTTTAGTGAAGACACTCACTTATCTGCTTATTTGGTGAGAACTTCTATTCCGTCTTCATTTAAGTTTTCGGGAAGCAAAGCGGTGATTCCAAATCGGACACATTTAGTCAGATTTCCTCTTTGCTGTTGACTTGCAACTCATAGCATGCAACACAGCGTTAGCGTCACATTGCTGTGTTAGCCGCTCTTCTGACATTTTCACTCTGTGGCATTTTTGCACTTTTTTTGATGCAATCTCTTCAGCAGCTAGGAGCTGCTGTTAGCTATCAGCTACAGTTAGGTGCCACCCAAAGCACAAGTAGTGACTGCTGCCTGGCCGCCAAAAACCGCATGTTCAGAGGGTGGTTGGGGAGGGATAGAGGGGCATCATCCCCTTCACTCTACCAGTGCTAATCTCTACATGCTAAGCACCTAGCTTTCCCTTCGCTCTACCTGTACGGCAATCGCTATATATTAAATATATCTATTAAATGGATAATTTTACAGATCTGTGAGTGGCAAAGGAAGTATTTGCACTTTAGCTTTTGGTACAAGTAACTTTCTGGTTCTCATTGCTTTGATCCTTGGAGGACTTTCAGCCCATTTTTTCATTTAGAACAGCTTCAGCTTGCTCTTTTCCTCAATGGCTTTAGACCTATACACTATTTCTGCAGACCGTTGTCATTATGTAGTCCTCATTACCAGTGTTTGGTAAAAATAAATATGGTCCTCCAAAGGACACCTCCATCTTGTTCTGTGGAGTTTAGAACCTGATACTTTATTGTCTGTGTAAATTTGTAAGTATTTCAGAAAGTATTTTCAGATCCCTTCTCATCTCGTAATGGATCCTCGTTTTCAGTGATTACGCTACCCATCACACCGCCAGAATGACACACACACACACACAGCCCAGACACTTTCATCCACAGCTTACTTATACGGAGCAAGTGATAAACGCAATTTTCGACGGCGATTGGCTGCATCACTGCTGCATCTGGTTAGGAGGCCGGTTAGACTGAACACATCAGACTCTCAATCCGCCAGCTACTGAATATCCCGGTCACAATGAAGCCCCCGTCTGTGGCAGAGGAGAGGATCAAAGTATGATGCTGGCTTTTTCACTCTGAGTAAATTTGGGCATCCGTGTTTTTAATAAACCGTAACGAGTGAGCCCAGCATGAAGAAATCAAACCACATAGAGGTAAAAATGTTATGACATGCTGCTTAATCAATCAGTTATCTATTATTTCATTTAATATTGTGCTCATTTAAAACTTTTTGGCTCCACAGTGCCCCCTAATACAAAGCTGCCTTTTTGTATTTGAAATCTTACTAAATTACACACTTATCAGTGTTTGAAAAAAAATGTTCTAATGGCAAGTTCTTTGATCTGGTTGGAGCGAGTTGACACCATAGCGCCCCCTATTATTTACGATTTGGCTTTTTTTATGTTATGTTTTTTTATGTTTTTTATGTTATAGCACCATGCTCTTGATTTGATTTGAACGTAGTAAAAATATCTGTTTTGTTAATAAAGATGCCTAATTAGAATAAAGTTATACTGTATATTCTGTTCAGTATGGGACGTGGTTGTTTATTTGACATACGGAGACAGACAGATCAGACATCCCATTGATTGACAGCTGGGTTGACCTGGTGCGCACTTTCTTGCTCACACTGATCCCCTGGTTGTCGACCGGCATGATGTCGGTGACCCACATGTTGCACTCGATTCATCGCTGCATGAAGCAGATGGAGCAGCACCATGGTGGTGGGCATTGACTGGACTAGACCTTCTGTCTGACCTTGGTGGTGTCTCGTCGTCATTTGCGCTCGTGAGCTGTAGTATGCTTCTCACTTCATTGCTTATACAGTACTGCGCTGGAGGACAGGGGGAGCCATTTCAGAGTCATAAACACTGCGTTGCAATCCAGACCCCTGCTGTGAGTTTAATATCCCCACACAACTCTGCTGCCACAGAATTGAGATGCTTCGGGTTGTTCAATGACGGCGGGGCTCCGTGGTCATTACGCACATGACAGGAACTATTAACGTCTAACTGGTCGCAGTGAAAAACAGAACAACATGGCGAGCTAGCGTTGTAATGATCTTCGAAGCAGCGGGTGGCTGTGTTCATCACAGCGGATCTGTGGGCTACATAGAGGAACATTTTTAAGTCATCAGAGAGGTAAATGGTCAGCTCATGTGGCTCAGTAAAGAGAAATGAAACTCTCTCTGCTCGGCTGGTTGAAACCAGCCAGGCACTGTCACTTTTCTCGTATAAGATGCCAGTGCTTTTTTTGATTGGAACACACCTCAGGAAAAATTCAGAGTAACACAATGATACCGCAGTAGAAAATAAGATGTAGTGCTTTCAACGCTGCCACACAACTCTGATGCTCGGTGCTATATGGCGGCGTGACAACACAGCCGGTCCAATGCAACACAAAACCAGAAAGATCTGCAAAAATGGCCTGTCCTCATCCCAGCTGTCTCCCACAGATCAGAAGCGTCTGTCAGAACAACAAGCCGTCTTACTGCCAAAAACACAACATTCTCTGAAACTGAATAAACCGTACCGCTGCGCACCCTGGTTTCACCTACAGGGGGTGAGGATTTGCTTTTCAGTTCAGACCTGTTTTGCATATCCTGTATTTACCGAGGGACAAAGAACAGACAAGGGGCTGTAAAAAAATGTAGGCCAGGCCATGCATGTACACTGCTGTATGAAAGACGTGGCTGTGACGCTCGATGCTGAAGTATTTGTTTTAAACCCAACGAATGATGAATCAGTTGGTGAGTAACTGATGGTGTGAGTTTAAGAGTCCAGAAGAACATATTAGTCACAACAACCCCTCCCCAGCAGGTCGGTCATTTTTTAAACAGAACTGTGCTGTGGTTCATTATTGTATTGTTCTGGATCATTAAGTCACTTAGCAAACAGAGATTCAGTATTTATTTACTGTATGGATTCGTTTTACATATTGCTTATAGCTTGTTCCACAAAGTCCTACTCCTTGTACTCTTCCGCAAAGCCGTACTCCTCGTACTCTTCTCCAATGACGAACTCCTTGTACTGTTCCATTCCCCTTGTACTGTACCGCAAAGCCGTTCTCCTTGTGCTGTTCCATAAAGCCGTTCTCCTTTTAACGTTCCATTCTCCTTGTACTTTTCTGAGACTTTCCTGTTTGATTTGATTTAGTGATGGAACACTTTTACTGTCCATCAGTCCACATGCTTTTAAAGATGTACAAGTTTTATGTATCTTAAACTAAACAGTGAATCGATAAACTAATAAAAGCTCAGACACACTTGAAAACTGTCTCTTTCTCTCTCTCTCTCTCTTCCTCACACACACACACACACACACACTCACAAACACATACACAATGCCTGGCACCTGCTCCCAGTTTGACAGCACTATTCATCCGTCTTGTTCGCTCTCCCTCTGTAATTGGCATTGCAAGACAAGATTGAGAAACACTCCTCTGGCACCAACCGTTTCTCACCCTCCAACTGTTCTCTTCATCTAATCACTTTCAATCCTATCTGTTTATTTCCACGTTCGTCCTCAAAGGTTCTGGACAGAAAGCGAGACGTAGTTTGCAGACACACAATGCAAATTAGTCTGTGGAGTTTGTGTGGATGTCTTTTATTATTGATTGAAGTCACATCAATGCGCTGACCCAGGGTAATTCGCCATTTGCATTCCATCATTGCATTTTATCAAATCGAGGAAGCACACCAGGCTGAGAAGAAGAGGCTGCCTCACGGACTCCGTCTTCCAGACGGCCGGCCATTGGGGCGATGGGGGTACTGGCATAGCGGATGGGAAATGGCTACAGTGAATTGGCATCACACTGTAAAGAAGAAAAGCACTTAACTCAGGACTGAGGAGCTGGGAACGTGAGAAAAATTACAATTTTAACTGCGTGTTTGGGACATATATAGTTGGATGGCAGTGTGTATGTGATGTCATCTTCATGTTTTTGTCCCAAATACTGTCAAGTTCAAGTGGTTTTGTTTGTCATTCCAACAACATAAAGTGGAGTACAGTAAACGTTCTTCAGGAAGACGATGCCACAAAAAACAGCAAACTATACAACCCAACCTAAAATGATAAATACAAGACAGTATACAAAAAAAATAGTATGTACTTGTGTCAAACTAAACAAGTTCCGTTTTATTTATTTATATACAGCTTTTTAGAATAATAACTGTCTATTGTTCTTAATCAGCTTTACTGTGTTTTTAACCTGAAACCCCCCCAATAAACACTGGAGTGTTGTTGAGAAGGATAAACTAGCTGGTGGTGGTGTTTTTTTTTTTTTTTTTTAAATAAGAAACTTTTTAAGGACCAAGGCTCAGTAAGTGACATTGCAGGACACGAATGTACAGATTGTGTAATGATCAAATCTCTTTTCCATAAAATAGATAAACTGATGCAATTCAGTGAAAATCTCTTTGACGGAGTGCAGTGGTCTGCAGTAACATCCTGCAGGACTGCAAAGCCACCAGTCTGATAGAAATGCAGGTTCTATTCATCAGACCCACGTGCGGTGTCAAAGAAAGTTAATTTATTAATCAAAAAAGTCTCTTTAATCCTCCAACAAGATCAAAGTCCTCCAGGGTTTGTCAGAAAACAAACAAGTTCTGGTTCCTAATCAGACTTACCAGTTCGTCTCTTCAGATCAACATGAACATAGCACCTGACACATGCCGCGGGCCGTGTCTCTGATGCGCCGTGTTGTTTTTACGTGCATGTGTTTGTTTCTAAATGATCAGACTGTTCCATTATCGCACCATGGGCATCATTTGGCTGTAACAAGACACCAACTGTGGCATCAGCTGCCGATATGCTGTTTTTCAGAGACATACACATGTCTCATTTTCGCGTGGCATCCTAAACCCACCTCACTAAGCGCTTTATAATGAGAGAACAGATTAAACACCTGATGACATGGTAAACGTATAAAATTCTGATTCCGGAACGGAACGAGCACAGAAAGCGTTTAGCGGCTGTATGTGAATGTTTTTTACTGTAACACTGTGAAAAGTCAATGTTAAAAAACAAGAAAAAGAAAGACAAATTAAGAACAAATGTTTTTTTATGTTGATTTTTTTATTTTTTATATTTTTTTTTTCTAAAACTGTAGGATTTATCTTAAGATTTAATTCTTTGCAGTGATCACATAGCGTTCATCCAAATGGAATACACCACATGGACAAAAGTATTGGGACACGCCCATATCAAAGCCATATACTGGGAGACCAGCTCCATGTTGAAGGACTGGTGTGTCCCAATATACTGTTTTTGTTTTTAACCAAACGACCCGCAGCGAAACATATGGCGCATAATGAAGTCCTATCCAAATATAACATTGCCGGTCCTATTTTTGCCTCACCACAATAAACTCTGGAGTTATGCTTATAGTCAGCAAATTTTTGAGCAGACTGTATAACTATGCTTCGGATAGCACGTTTCCAATGGTATCTCAATGTTGGCAAAAACCATATTGCAAAGTTCCAGAGCTAAAGTTTGGTCGTAGAAGTATGCGACTGATTGAAACAAAGCTGTTAGCTGAAGGAGGAATTTGTAGAACACTAAAGGAATTGTTGTTTCAGGTGAAAGCGGTGGCCATGTTAGGAAACAAAAGGGCGTGGAGCTCTACCGTGCATATCCCATGGTTCGTCAGGGAAAAAGGGTGTGGAGCTTTGTCGTGAATATTCCATGGTTTTGGGATTTGATGTTAAAGTGATCTATTTGCCTCAGTTACTTACACACAGTGCAAAGTGTCCTCCACATTTAACCCATCATGTTGAAACACACACATATTCAGTACACGTGCCAGGAGCGGTGGGCCCTGTACATGGCGCACGGGAAGCAATTGTGGTTAGGTGCCACTTTAACCATAGTACTTGGTGGGTCCGGTAATCGACCCTTTCATCTTCAGGTCACAGGGCTGGTTCCTTAACCACAAGCCTATGACCTGCTCATAAACTTGATTACTTTTTAGTAGAAGATCTTATACAAGAAGAGATACAAAAACTTTCCCCTTCAAATAAGACAGTTGAATCCTTTATTTAGTGTATGTAGATGCTGGTTGTGTATGACTTTGGTAACCCGGTTCTTCTGTAGTGTGAAACATGTAACCAGATTCTTTTTGATTTCTCCTACATTTTTGGGTTTTGTGTAGAAACAAAGAACACCGAACCATTTTGTTTTCCAGAAAGCAGTGATGCTTTGTGGTGGTTGCAGTCAGTATAACCAACATCTTAGCTCCATCTGGCAGGTTCACGCTCTTACCCTCAACCCCTACTGAGAGACAGATTACCACTGACAGTCTTGCTTCCCTCAGACCAACTCTCCCCTCCAGGCTCCGTCCATGTTGCCCTTAAAACAGAAAACTGTAAATCCTCTTAAGCTGTACAGAAAACCAACCCGACACCTACATTCATTTAACATCTGAAATCCCTGTGAGTGTGTCTCCATCACATCACCAGAAAACATGCAGGGCAACAGGTTATACACCTGTCTCACTGTCTATCTGAAGATGCAACAGTACGGTTTTGTAGTTCTACAATTACAGTTTGTGGTTTCTTTACATACTTTGTCCCTTTTATTATTTTAGTATCAGACTTTTTATAGGCTGGGGCACTGATTAATACATTTGTCCCAACACAACAGTTGCCACTACTGTAATCCTGCGGAAGCATTAGTTTGCCAGCAAGACATTGATCTTAAAAACCATTATTAATTAACACCTGCGTTTTCGTCCTGTCCCTGTTCTTCATCACGTATTTGTGGTCTTCATGTCTGATCTGTTCAAATCCATTACTGCATTTATTCTGAGTGACTGAGCAGATCAGACAGACAGGTAAACATGGCAAAAAAAAAAAAATACTGCCATACTCTTCTTTAAATAGACCTACAAATCAGACCCCAAACTACTTCACATGCACACCCCCTGTCATCAGTCTGCCCCCTCTCACAGCGCTGGTTCTTAGAGGCACAAACACATTTACACAAATTTCTCATTACTAATGCATGCGGCGTGCAGGGGGGCGTTTTGAGTATGGGAGGCGATTGACCCAGATCTTCAAGCGTGAGCGAGAGATGAGGGGGAAAAAAGAAGGCCGCAGAATGGCGCGAGGACGAACACGGGACGGCGTGGCGCTCCATGAACAGAGTAATTTGAAACGCAGCAGGGTGTCTGTGTGCAAAAGACCAGGGTGAATTGTGCAGGTCAGCATCTAGCTTGGACTGCGAGAGGCCTCAATGAGAGTCCAGCCAAGAGAAGTTTATCTCCAGAGTCCCTCCTTCCTTCCACTCGCCCCTCATTCTGCCCCTCACCCCCTTATCTCTCCTGCCCTGTTGTCTTCCACTCTGCCTCTAACTTCATACAGTGTAAAAACAGAAGCTGGTCTTCACGAGGACTGAATTGTGCTGTTGCATTTTGTTTCAGAGGAAAGTTCCAGGGATCTATTTACCTTGTCCAGAATGATGAACCAGTAAATGCGCTTCATCGTCAGCTCCGAGTTCAGGTGAGTGGTCTGCTGCAGTGGGTTTTCACGCAACTTATGTTTAAGCCTAAGGACAAAAGTCAGCTTTTCAGCCTTTATGATGTACAACTCATTCTCCTTGAGCGGCCGGCAACATCACAGTGTAGATGGTTCAGAGGTTGGGGGTCTGTTAGGGAAAAAAGAGGAGTAGGGCTCCATCATTCATATGGTAAGGCAGGGGAAAAGATGGTTGGGGTTCCATCATGCGTATCCCATGGTTTGGCAGGGAAAAGGGGGTGGGGCTCCATCGTGTGTATCCCATGGTTCTTGAGGGAAAAAATAGGATGGGGCTAAGTCATGCGTATCCCATTTTTGGCAGGGAAAAAGTGTGGGGCTCTGTTGTGCCTATCCTCAGAATCTAACTAATGGGTCAGGACACTAAACATGTTTAGTGAGGGTTCGGTAGCTCAATGGTTTGATTGTTGGGCTAGTAATCTAAGGGTTGTGGGCTCAAATCCCAGGTTCACTAAAGTTACCAATGTGTGTTCTTGAGCAAGACCCTTAAACCCCATTGCTCCAGGGATTCTGTATGTGAACTTGTGTTCTTACCCCAACTATTATGTTGGATTTTTGTATATCGCTTTGGATAAAAATGTCTACCAAATGTACAAATCCCATGCTATGGCTACTTAGTCTTTTATATATATACTGTATATATAGATAGGACTTTTGTCCCCCAGAAAAAAAAAAATGCAGAGTTTTTGTTTTTTATTTAACCATTCGCTCCAGCTGAAAACTCATCAGCACATCAACTCCCAAATGGCATCTCCAAAAACATAAAACAAGTCGGCTGTCAAACTGCGCAGCATCAGTACCAATCTGGAGACTTAACGCACCGGCGACGCTCTCGGCTTCGTCTGCTTTTTCAACTTGCTGCCATTAAAAGTGTGGGTGTTGATAGAGTGCAGAAGAGAAGCTCATCCGCCACGGTTCCTTTCGCAGTTCATTTAGCAGCGGAGCTGAGCTCGCGCCCATCTGTAGGCCATCAAACTCATTCAGCATAATTAAGGCTTTAAACACAATTACAGACTCTGCACTGTATATTGCAGTCTGGGTAATTGTGTTTGCATCACTCTGGAGATGTTAGGTGTCTGTTGTCTCGAGACACGACACAATCTTCAGCCTGACAGAAGAAATATATTGGTCTTCGGGTAATGACGAGGATCCAAGGTTATTGTGTGAATGTGCAGGTTTATTTGAGGGAATCGGAAGATGCGCTGTCATAACAAGTGTGATGAAAGAGGCCTGTGTTCGGCTTAACACATGGCATTGTGCAGTTCCTACAACACACACACACACACATACACATAACCACAGAAAACACTTACTAGTCTAGTCTTATCAAACTCGGCCATTGCTTCCCTTTTTATGTTCTTAAGGGGGAACAACTTACTCTGTTTCGACATATTCACCTATGATTATGTCTCAATTTACCCCTCCCCCATAACTGCTTCCACTCTGCTAAAATTGTTTTCTACAAAAGTTTAGAGTGGATTTTGAGTAAGATTTCTGCCCTATTTCATCTTAACTGTGTCTGTTGAGTTGATGTCAGGGCTCTGCGGGGGGTCAGTCAAGTTCACAAACTTAAATAGGGTCTTCCCTAAACAGTTTCCACAAACTTAAAGACACAAAGATTTCCATGAAGCATGACTAGGTGGTTAATTTTTGACATACTACTGAACTACTAAATTCACTGAATTAGAGGTTTGTCCTAGTAGTTTTATCCATATAATGTACGTCACATTTTAAGCTAATGTAGTTATACAGTACTAGCAGAATAGCTGTGCTGCGCTACAGTGGAGAACAACGTGAAAGTAAGAAACGCAGTTGTTTTTAAATGAATGATGTTTTTAGAGTTTATATATGTATTATTATATTATATTGTGAGGTTTGGGGCTATTAAAGTTCTGAATTAATATGTGGAATTAATATTGTGTGACTTGTGACTAGGGTGTACATGCGCTTGCTTTCTTACGTGAATTTATCTGTAGATTTTCCAAGGACACGGTAAGAAATGACTGAGCAAAGTTTCAGCTTTGTAGGTACTCGCCAAGACCTCAATCCATTCGAGGTGTTGGGTTCGATTGCGATAGTAAGCGAACAATAGAACGTAGAAACTCGAGAACCTGTTAGTGAGGGCTTTGGCATTTATAGGTATAGATGAAGGCCAGGTTTATTCCTTCATTTATTTATTTATTATCTTTTGCTTTTCCTATACTGAGGTCGTGGTGTAGTTCCCTATGCCCATCCAAGGGAGAATGTTTCGGGTGCTGAGCACACCCAGAACAAGGCGCCAATCGCAAACACACACATACACACACTATATACGGGGCAATTTAGAGCATTAAATTTACCTTAAATCCATGTTTTTGGACTATGGGAGGAACCCGAAGGAAACCTAAGCGAGAGAGAGAACATGGAAACTTCACCCAGATCGGGATTTGAACAAGGAAGCTGAGAGGAGAACGTGCTAACCACTGTGCCACCATGCCGCCCTGAAGGCCAGGTTATTTTCATTATAAATATTATTATAACACAGTGATAAATAGGGCTCTGAACGTAGCTTTGGGACTTTAAACAGAATCATAATAATGTTTATTTGGACCAGATATTATGAACATGTCTTTGTTCAGCTGCCACACAAAATGCTTTGTTTTCTCACCGAAGGAAAATCATTAACATCAGAGGGACATACGTACGATTGACAAGATTGAACAACTGCTGCAGCTGTAGCCTTAACGCACATCCGGGGAATTAAAGCGCAGGACATTAGACCAACGTCTTGTCCACAACAGCAGAGATGATTTGGCTCATAGCGGTAAATGATGAGCTGCTTGATTGGCTGGCAGAGAGCTGGCTTGAAAACGGCCTCCCACTGGGACAATTAATACAAGAACAGCAGCACTTGTTTACACGGCCTCGCCGCTTTGAACTGGAGCGCGAGCAAATTAATAAGCTGGACTTCACAGGGAGGCAATCGCAGACCTAGAACTATGGACGCTTGAGGAACCCGTGTTCTAGATGGGACGGATCGTTGTTCTGTTCGCTGGATGTTCTTCATGACACGTTCATCTCTATGTTAAACCCAAACTTGATAATGTCACAGTGAGGTCACAGATGGAACTAACAGGAACTGTTACAGGACTTGTTTCTTCTTTCCAACTCTGGGCTCGTGTTTGAGGTCATATGGGTCCCAGATATTGTTAAAAATCATTAAATTTAAATTCAGTGCTCACCGGCCACTGTATCAGGTACACTTATAGCCATATACTAGAGTCCAGTGGCGGTGTGCTTGACCATGGAAACCTATTCCACGAAGCTCTCTGCGCTTGAGCTAATCTGAAGGCCACATGAAGTTTGGAATTCTGTAATGATTGACTCTGCAAAAAGTTGGCGACCTCGTCGACCTTTACGTGGCCAACCACTTGGTGGCTGAGTTGCTGTCATTCCCAACACATCCATTTTTTTTTATCATAAAGGAACAACTGATTCTGATCATTTAGATGGGTGAGCAAATATTTTTGGCAATATAGTGTATTTTGTTAGTCTCCTTTACTTTGTCTTGTAATTCTCAGAACACCTCCACAAAAGCACTAGGCAGCAAGTAGTATTTAGAGGATCAATAACCTTAACCGTGCAGTAGCAGATGGCCTACAGTCTCTGAAGATGGAGCATTGAGGTGGTTGTGTCAAATAGTCATATATAGTTGTCACAATACTTTTGTCTATGTTGTGTATATTATTAATTTAACACAGCATGTGGATATAATTCAGATTTTATTCATTCCTTGTTTGCTTTTTGTATTTCTTTGTACAGAAGCCTGTAGCTACACCTTTGACAACGGTTGCATCTCAGAGTGTGTGTATGTTTACTCCTCCTCGACCCCTGACCTGACTGAAGTCCGGCCATGTTTTGGACTCTTCTTCTGGCGCTCATCCTGTTGCTGGTGCTGCAGGCGCAGTTGTACGTCTGCCTGCGAGAACTACGATCTGCCACCGTCTCTGCAGTCACGGTGACCCGAAACGACAGTGCAAACAATGCTGGTTCACGCCGACTCCCTGGCGCCGTCATCATTGGGGTACGCAAAGGTGGCACCAGGGCCCTGCTGGAGATGCTCAACCTTCACCCAGATGTAGAGGTTGCTAAAGCGGAGGTCCACTTCTTCAACGTGGAAGACAACTTCCGCAAAGGTTTGGACTGGTACCGTGCTCAGATGCCATCCACGCAGGTTGGTCAGGTGACTGTGGAAAAGACTCCCGGATACTTTACCTCGCCGGTGACTCCAGCCAGACTGTGGTCGGTGAACCCTGCGGTGAAGCTCCTCTTAATAGTGCGTGACCCAGCTGAACGGCTTGTCTCGGACTACACCCAGGTTCTGCACAACCGGCTCCAGCAGAACAAGTCGTACCAGCCGCTGGAGGACCTGCTTCTGCGCAGGGGGCACATCAACACCAACTACAAAGCCCTACAGCGAAGCCTGTACCACCTGCACCTAAGTCGATGGCTGGACCTCTTCCCAAGATCCCAGATCCACCTTGTGGATGGAGAGGGACTTGTACGAGATCCATTCCCTGAGCTTCAGAAGGTGGAGCGGTTCCTAGAACTTCCTCCGCGAATCATGATGGACAACTTTTACTTCAACCACACCAAAGGCTTCTACTGTCTGCTCGCCGCAGGCCACGACAAGTGCCTGGATGAATCAAAAGGAAGGCCACATGCACCCCTCAGCACAGAGGTGTTCCAGAAGCTCTGCCGGTTCCTTAGCGTTCCCAATCACATTTTTTTCGGCATGATGGGCCAGACGTTCGATTGGTGCAAATAAAACAGTTGAACCTTTTTTGGTTGCAGACAATTGTTTACTGAGAGTTCTGTATCAACAAAACCGTGAGGACCCAAAACCACGCAAACTGAAGGGCGTAAATTTGAAGCTGAATCTGTTACAACTCTATCTTTCACTTGAGATGATGATTTTGTAAATTTGTGTAGTGAGGATAAGTGATTTAGTTAGTCGGCTTGACTCGGCACTTTGCTACTCGTGCCATTTCAGTGGGGTAGGGGTCACGACCTCATGTGCAGACCAATGTCTGTAATAAGAAGGATGTCCGCATTACAAAAACAAGAATGTGAGCAGCACAGTGGCTTAGTGGTTAGCACAATTGCCTCTCAGCGCACATCTCAGACCCTGCAGTGGAGGTGAAGCTCCAGACCCAATCAGACACTCTGACTTCAACAAAGTCAGCCAAAGTCAACAAAACGTTGCCATTTGCGGCCTATGTTCTGCTTTTATATAAAATGTAAATACATGTACAGGACAGAAGGTGATGGTCATCTGATGGTACTAACATTTCTAGGAAGATTTTCTTACCAGCCACTTTATTAGATACACATGCTCAAAATCATCCACCACATGAATGATAATCTGTGGGGTTCCTGATTATCAGAGAACAGAGGATGAGAACTACAGAATGTAATCGTAGAACTACAAAAGTCCACCTGTATGATTAGTGAGATTAAAAACCATGGTTATCTAATAATGTGGCCTGTGAATGTATAGTTCTTATTTTAGTTGTTTACAGCTCATTGATGAGATAAATAAAGGTCTATGGCTGAAAGCTCTTAACATTTCACAAAGCCAACACTGTAAACTTAAATATTTCTTCTGATTTCAATAGAATACTCTATTTTTTAATTGTATCTTATAAAGAGATGTTTTATGATGAATGTGTTTGTGACAAACTTTTTCTATTTAATAAATCAGTGCTCAAAAACTGGGGTTGATGTCCTGTCACCCGGCGCAACATGGGGACCGCAAAGGTCCATGGTTCTGGTATCAGGACTTCATGTAGTAAATGCTGCCATGTGTAATAAGCAGTGTCCTCATGTTTTTGTCCACATGGTGCATTTTGTCAACTGAGGGGGTTTACTTTAAACTGTAACTTCCCGAGCGTTCACTTTTTAGGCTTAAAATGTGTCCTCTGCTGTTCCTCCACCTCAGGAACTTTCAACTTTGTTAAAAAAATTTTTTTCTTTTAATAGTCAAATCTTCATAGTAAACCATGGAAGCCTACATTATAGATGTAATTATTTGCTCATAGCACGTTAGCTTTTGAAAAAAATCCCAGGACTGTTTATAAGTTAGTGGTCATGTTTTTGTATTATAAGTATATAAACGTAAAGTAAGTTGTAATATATTAACACGGCTCTCGCTCTTATTTTGTCGACGTTTGAGTGTTAGTAATGTCATCTTTGTAATGTAAACTAAAAGACGAAAATTAGCGAAAACGATCACGAGGATTATGAGGTTTAATGATGGAATATTGTCGCCCTCTTGTGGTGAGTTTCTATAATGAGCTTATAAAGTCACTAGCAGTTGTTTTTAAATGAGAGATGGTTTGGGAGTTTGTATAATTTAAATGAACATATTATTACAGAGTGATGGCCATAGCGAATGAACACTTGAATGTAAGAAAGCGAGAACCTGTTCGTTTTTCCAATAACATAGTAGGTAATCACAATGCAAACCTTGTAGGTACTTGGGAAGACCCTGATGTGACAATGGAGGGGTCTTGTGTTCGATGGCGATATCAAACGAACCATCCCACATAGGAATGTGAGAAGTAATTTTCCAAGGACATGATAGGAAAATACGAATTACGGTGCCAAATTTCAGTCTTGAAGGAACCTGGGAATTGGGAGAATTAGTGCGGAGTAAGTAAGGGCTCAGAGTGACTGCATCTCACCATCAGAATTTAGAAAATCTTATAATGACCAAGTTGTTACTTTCGTGACCGTCATGCTAGCCAGTTCTTCAGCATCTCATCTAATGTACAGCATCTGCAGGAGGTTACCCAGTCACATCCACAGTGGTCACTTAGTTTGAGCTTATCTAATCCAATCTACTGCATATGTATTAACTTAAGACACAGCAGATAAATATTTTAATCTATACCTTTGCAACACACATCCAGTGAGGAAAAAAGACAAACAAAGGAAGCTTTTTTTTTTTTATTATTAAAAAAAAGGTGTTTATCAGTTTTCTTTCTTTATTTTAGTATAAAACACTTCTGTAGCTTTACAGCCAATTTAAACAATTTCACCTTCAAAACGCCTGCACTTCTCTCTAAAACGCCCGTGAACCCGGTCTGCTGATGAGAACGAGGACCGAATCAAATCATAGCAGGTTACAGCTATTACATTAATTTAATTTAAAAAAAATTTTAAAAAGTCAAAGGAAGAAGAAGAAGAATATAAACACAAACTGATGTCACAGTCCAAGTGAGTCTTTAAGTCTGGGGCACAGGGGGAGGCGAGAGGGTCGATCATACGGTCTTCTGTTGGCCCTTCTTGCCAATCAGGGATTTGTGAATGTGAGGGATAACACCTAAGGAAACAAACCACATGGAAATCAAGTCTTGTGACGGAAAGCAATGACACAGCTTGGGGGGGGGGGGGGTTGATGTGTCTCCAACCACCTGGTTACATTAGAGAGGGGTTAATGCTGTAAATACAGTAAACATGTTCACTTACCACCACCAGCGATCGTGGCCTTGATGAGGGAGTCCAATTCCTCATCACCGCGGATGGCCAGCTGTAAATGGCGGGGAGTGATACGCTTCACCTTCAGATCTTTGGACGCATTACCTGCCAACTCCAACACCTGCACACAGCATTTCATGGCAGTCAACCTGCAGCTGTACAAATGAACATGAAGCTTTTAATTTGATAGGATTTTTAGAAACATCGTCTAATCAGCCACATTTACCTCAGCTGTGAGATACTCAAGGATGGCGGCGCTGTACACGGCCGCCGTAGCTCCCACGCGTCCGTGACTGGTAGTACGGGTCTTTAAGTGCCTGTGGATACGTCCTACAGGGAACTGCGGGCAGATCAGAGTGGGAAACAGAGGAGCCATGTGAAATATAGGAGGAGTTAGGGGGTGGGGCAGTTACCGTTATAGGTTTGATAATAAACATAAACATCAGGCAGATGTTGAAGAACCAGCTCTACAGGAACAAGTAGAGACGAATGGATGAGAGTTTACCTGAAGGCCGGCCCGTTGGGAGCGAGACACCGCTTTGGCCTTCGCTTTGCCGCTGTCCTTCCCTGCTTTTCCACCAGCCTGAAAACAATGCAAAAATATTCAAACACACCACCATGAAAATTTAAGATCTTAAATTTACCAAACGATTAAATCTGATTAGACGAGACTGTACGGTAACACCTACAGGAGGTTCTCCGACATCTTAGTCCAAGCTGCTCCCCTCCGTCTTTTCTAGCTATAACAACTATATGTTCTAAAAATAAAAAATTTGAAGTGTGTGACAATTTCACAGTTGTGACTTCAGAAAATTACAGTTTTGGTTCATCCCAAAACCATTCACTGGGGGTGAGGTCCTTAGGTCAAGGGTTCCACATCAAACTCCTAATTTGGGCCTTCCCCAAACTGTTCCTACAAAGACAGACCCATTTAAGTGTCCAAAACACATGGGCAGGGTGCTTAACAATAACATGTGTGTCCCAAAACTTCTGTCCGTTTTATAATTAAAATGCAGGAAAGCACCAGGGTCAAATCAACAGCCCATCGCAGGGCAGACACGCTGTACTAGCTGCCAAAAAAGTGACAGATGTGGTAAAAAAATTTGAGTAGTAGGTAAGACATCCCCACATTATACCTACAATCACATAACGACATCCCCCTCCTCACTGATTCCCTTTACATTTACAATCACTTAAATGTGCAATAACATATCATATAACTTTATTATTTGTATGTATGTGTATATATATATATATATATATATATATATATATATATATATGAGCTACTGTAACATCTGCAATTTCCTCTCAGGCAAAGTATTCTGATTCTGACTTCCACTGGTCCAAGAGGGTTTTCAACAAGATTGTGGTGTGAATCTGACTGGCACATACACAAACAGTTACACATCTACAGTATAACCGTCATAATTCTTGCATTGTGCACAGTCATATTGGAACAGAAAAGGGCCTTCCCCAAACTCTTCCTTCTAAACTGGAAGCTTACAATTTTCTGAAACACATGGCAAGCTGCAAGATTTTCTTACACCTCTGACAAAAGGACTGAATAAAACACTTGGATTTATAAAAACACAGATGAATTTGACTTGGTAGTTTAGTCTGATCTGATAATTATACATAGTGCCCCTACCGTTTTGTTACCTGCTTAGTGTAATGGTTCGTACTCGGGTTAAACTCGTTAAAAATAAACTGAGTAAAATTTTGCATTCAGTTCTTAAAAATTTTATAATGTAAAATTAATAATAGAAGTTTTATAATATACTGATCCATTTAATATATGTGTATGTGTATATATATATATGGCGGCACGGTGGCTTAGTGGTTAGCACGTTCGCCTCTCAGCGCTGGGGATTCCCGGTTCGAATCCCTATC
>JAOUQT010156080.1:0-18533 GCA_025769995.1 Xyliphius kryptos
TTAGCAGACGCTTTTATCCAAAGCGACTTACAAGTATCCCAACTTGGTTGGGATCAAAACACAGGGTTGATACAGAATCCCTGGAGCCATGAGGGTTAAGGATCTTGCTTAAGGACCCACATTGGTAACTTCAGTGGACCTGGGATTTAAACCCCCAACACTCTGATTGATAGTCCAACACCCTAACTACTGAGCTACCACTCCCCACTACCACTTTCATTTAGATAAGTAACTGAAGTAACATTTTTGGGTGTTGCTGTGGATAAGTGGCTGATGTTAACATACCTGTGATGAAGAGGTCGGCCTTCACTCCCTGCAGGACAGAAGCGCCAGAACCAGCGCATACTGCAACACTGCTTACAACAGAGTCTTGAAAAACAACCACAAAGAAAAGTAAAGTCATCGCAGGAAAGAAATTATTACTTTACGTAATTTGTCTAAAATTATATAATTGTGTATGATTTCAGTAACACTTTACATAAATCCAGTATTCATAATTCTGCTAAATGACTAAATGTAATGCATAACCACACTCAAAGTTTTATAAGAACATGGCATAACACATATAGATATAGATATTAGTGACATAAAGCCTCATAACTTTTGTGTTTAATGAGTGCTTTTTCTGAAAATGACTTTATAAGTGCTCATAACTTTATAAAAGCTTATAGGCTTTCTTTACAGGCATTAAGTGTCATTACTTACTTGTTTGAGACTGCATACATGGTATTACATAATGACTTATAAATGCTCTTTACAGACTTTAAGTTGTAAAGAGCAGACTCTTGTTTTAAGTCAGAATTTGTCAACATCAAAAGAATCAAAAGTTCATATTATAATGGATTATATTACTTTGCGTTATAAAGCCTATCCATGTATATAACAAAGGCTTATGACAAATGTTATATTATGAATACTTTATAAAGCTTTAAAAATGCACTTATAATGCATTATGAATACCGAAATCATTTGTTACCTTATTACCTAAAGATTTCTGAACTCCAACGGCGAGTCTTAGGTGATTTAGACTCAGGAGTTTCTTTATTCTCTGAACTGCCTCAGCAACAGATATTGGCTCATCCAACACGACATATCGCCCCTGACCACAACCGAGAAGAGGGAACTGCAAATATATTAAATATATATAAATAAGAATGTTAAAATAACAGAAATTTAATAATATGCTATTTTACAAACAATTTTTATTCTACAAATCAGAAAAGAAGTTTTTTAGAAATACAATCAAAACAATTCAGTCACTAGGCCTAGACTTGCGATGACATCTCCTGCAAACGGTGTAAACAATAATCTATACACATGTATATATTGAAGGCTTTAAAGTTTACAGGGTTCCTTTAGGTCCATGGGCCATAATTTTATTTTTATAGCATGCCACATGTGATGAAAATAATAATAAAGCCTCATTAAATCCTTTTTTAAGCGTATAATTCTGATTATTCATTTATTCATTGATTATCTCCCACTAAATCCTCTACGATGCCCATCCAGGGGAGAACGTTTCGGGCACTGGGCAAATAAACTGAGGACAGGGCGCTGAAGATCGCTAAAATAAGTCTCTTGAGTCACAACATGCTGATTGTGAAGAATATAGAACCTTTTACCTGCTGGACTTGTGTGATGTTAAGAGACTCGCTGGCTGAGATGTTTTTGAACACTGCTTCGACCACAGTGGTTAGTGATGAGTTGGGGCAGGTTAGGACAACCTGATGTGTTCCAGCCTCATTCCTCAAAATACAAGTGTATTTTAATAATGAAATTAGAATGAAAAAAAACAATAAAAACCTAACGTAAAACAGAGCAGTGCCGTGGTCCTTTACTTTCCATCACAGTGGAAATAATGTTTAGGTGGTGGATAATTCTTAGTACTAAAGTGATTGTTTAATAGAGTGCACAGAGAGTTTACAGTATTTAAATGTGTCTGTGTGATCCGCTCGTCCCAGTGCAATTCCCACTAACACAGCACCATATTAGTTACTGCAGTGCAAATAATCATGCATCACCTAAATAATACCTGCTCTGTGGAATTTCAAATAATAAGTTTACATACAGTATGAAGAGAAACAGATGGAACAAAGTTTGTACATATAGAATTACAATTTGCATATAAATGGCATCTAAATGGAACTAACAAAAATGGAACGAGGAGCTAATAAAGTGGCCTAAAAAGTGTAAAATGGCAATATACAGGGGTTAGACAATGAAACTGAAAGACCTGGTTTTAGACCACAATAATTTATAAGTTTGGTGCAGGGCCTCCTTTTGCGGCCAATACAGCATCAAGCCGTCTTGGGAATGACATATACAAGTGCTGCACGGTAGTCAGAGGGATTTTAAGCCATTCTTCTTGCAGGATAGTGGCCAGGTCTCTATGTGATGCTGGTGGAGGAAAACGTTTCCTGACTCGTGCCTCCAAAACGCCCCAAAGTGGCTCAATAATATTTAGATCTAGTGACTGTGCAGTCAATGGGAGATGTTCAACTTTACTTTCATGTTCATCAAACTTTTGGTACGTCACCCATAACGTTGGATGAATTGCAATATTTTGAGCAAAACTGTGCTCTTACCTGCTAATTGAACCGTCACACTCTGCTCTTACTGGTGCAATGTGCATTTAATGAAGATTGGCCACCGGGCTGCTCCAATTTAAACCTATGTACCTTTAAACTAAAATGACAGGTGTTTCAGTTTCATTGTCCAACCCCTGTAAATCCTTATTCTGGGATTTACGCCAAATGTAATTCAGTTACAGATTATATCATAATTATATTTCTTCTACATACCTCAGCATGTTATATTGCAGCAATTCTCTCTCTTCAGTATTTATTAGCAATAAAATGTTATTGAGCTCTTCTTGGCTTTTGGTATTAAACTCCAACCTGTTCCTCTGAGGACCACTAGAATGAGCCTGACTTAATACGGACACTTGTCCAGTACCTGGAAAAAAACAAACATAAAAGACAAAATAAAGAAGTGATGCAATTTGCCAGGCTTTGCATTTTTCAAGAACTTACCAACACCTTCAATGAGCCAGTCATTCAGGCCACCTTTAACGCTGTCCCATGAAGTATGTGGGGAAAAAACTGCTATCCCATGTTCTACAGCTCTGATGGCCAGCTGTTGTTTCCAGTCCTTCTGAACGAGCCGCTTGAATGGCCGGAACAACGGTGGGTGGTAAGATATTATAAGATCACATTTCAATGCTTCAGCTTCATCCATAACTGCAGCTGTGAGATCATTGGTGAGCAAGATAGTTTGGACTGAATGCTGTTTACAGGGTTCCACCAGGAGGCCAACATTATCCCATGATTCAGCCAGAGAGAGGGGAGCAAGCTGCTCAAGTATTTCTAGCACTGCCTTTAAATCCATAGCAGAATGTGAATGAGAGGTCTGACGCACAGAAGTAAACGACTGGTGAAAAGAATTGAAATGAGAAAAAATTGGCTGGGGAACGTTACAAAGAAACAAGGAATAAGAACGAATAGGAACACTGAAGCCTGAGAATTGTGTCGCCGAGAAATAAGGTTTGGTTTGGACTAGAGTACTGTGGCAGAGCCGAATTTGAGTCAAGTAGAAACCAGCCTTAAAGAGACTTCTGGATATGTTTGTACACATGGAAACCATGGAGGACGTCACAGCTGTGAAAAAATAAAATAAATAAAATAACTGATCAAAACTCTGAAATGACTGTGAAAACACAGCCTAAATAACAATTTCTATTTAATTATGATTTATTGATTCTTGATTTACTTTTAAGGCTATTAATTATTTCCATCACATACTGTTTCATTCATTTATTAATAATAAAGTGATCCATTTTGTGATCTTACACACAGAGGAATGGTTCCTCCACATTTAACCCATCTGTGCAGTGCCACACACACATATACACACACTGAGTGAAGTGAGCACACATCCCTGGAGCGATGAGCGGCCCTGTTAACGGCGCCCGAGGAGCAATAGGGTTAATTGCCTTGCCCAAAGGAACTTCAGCCATGGTACTTGGTGGTTCCTCAACCACAAGCCAATGACTGCCCTATTTTTGCACTGCTCAGCCTTTTTAGATTTGTCTGTATACACCAATGAGAATTGGGTGTGGAGTCATAGAAACTCTACAGAGCTGAACATTAATTTATACCAACAGAAAACATTACGTCTTGCACCATGATATTTTCTCCATGGTACATTCCATTTGATTTTTATTACACTGCTTAAAAATAACTTAAAACAACACAATGTAACTCCAAGTGAACCACACTTCTGTGAAATCAACCTGTCCAGTTAGGAAGCAACACTGATTGTGAATCAGTTTCACTTGCTGTTAAGAGGCCCTTGGCTCTACCTCAGCTTTCAGCTTTTTTTTCGGCATGGGGACATGTTGACTGGTCTGTGTTAAAAGAAGAATGAACAAGGCTGTGCATCATATTTAAAACCAAAACCTGCTTCCATCAGTGAGAGCATTAATTGCAGCTAGTGTGTGCAAACCTGGTGAAGACTTACAGGAAATGTTTTACCTCTGCCATTGGCAACAAAGGTTATGTTCCAAAGTATTTAGTTTGTGGCTAAGTGGTTAGCATGTTTGCCTCTCAGCACTGGGAATTCCCAGTTCGAATCCCGATCTGGGTGTAGTTCCCATGTTCTTCCCGTGTCCGTGTGGGTTTCCCTTGGGTTCTCCCACAATCCAAAAACATAAATTCAAGTTAATATGAATGCTTAAATTGCCCCCTCTATAGTGTGTGTGGCTGTCTCAGTGAGTGTGAGCCCAGCGGTAGATTGGCCCCGTCCTGGGTGTATCTGTGTCCAAAACGTTCTCCCCTGGATGGGCATTAGGAATTCCACTACGACCCTAGTAGAGTATTAGAGGATGTGTGTGTTTACGTTTAGGGCTAATTTAGGAGTTATACGATATGCAGTAAGTATTTTTTTAGTTCATCTAATGTTTAGACAGTACAGATTGACCATGATGGTTCTACACCTAAACATCAGTATTATTATAAATGCATAATGACCTTAACAACTGCAGCATGAAAATGCATACATACAGTATACAAATTAAGTAAGATTGGATTAAGAATGTAAGTGATTGCATATATAATGTATATACGTTTGCATGGGCTTCAACAGAAACGTTGCATTAACTACACGCTGCCACTATAGAGTGAGCAAGTCCGTTTTATTTTTCGCGTTTAAGTTAAACGTCTATTTTCAATTAGTCGTAAAGTTTTTGGTGAACTTAAACAGTAAGTAACACTACCCCAAAACAGACCTGAAAACGCCAAACCATACAAAAACTCACCGGTAACACAGCGTTAGAACTTCCGGTGGGCGGGAAGCAGCGTCCAGCTTCTGGGGTTTGTAGTTTTTACAAAAGGTGAAATACACTCTGTGCGTCAATAATATACCATACTTAATACATCGAATTAGATGTCAAGTGAAAATGTTTTATGTAAATATCACATTATCGCCGTTTTATAAAAGGTGCTTTATGCCTTACTCTATTTCAAATCAGCATTTTATTTACAGAAAACAAAACGAATGAATGGCAGAAAAATAAGAACATATTGTGTGGTGTTGATGTTTTTATAATCACATTTATGTCATAGCTAGTAGGATATTTAAAAGGCACCCCTCAGTAAACTCATGTGATTTCTTACTGCTTTAGTGTAATATATCATGTGTTAACAAAGACTGAATAAATAACAAAAGTTCAATTAAAACTATTAACCAAACACACAGACACAAGCATGCAGTTAAAATAATTCAGTTTACTCAAAAGGAAAAACATTAAGAGGATAAATGCAAAGAGCACTAAGGTAATCGACAAACTGACAAGCAATAACAATAATGACTAATGTAAAAAAAATAACTAATGTAAATAACATACAAAACCAAAGTTCGGACACACCACCTTCTTGCTCGATTATTTATTTCCTCCTTTTATCATATTGATGGACATTTTACAATTACAAACCGTAGTCCAATAATGCACACCCATGAGGGCTTCACATTCGTATTAATGTGTGATTGTTAGAGAAATGGAAAATCTGGTATTCAGCATTTACTTTAAAATGCAGACCAGATTGTGTCACCAGAGACCAGTTTATTAGCAATTTTGTTTTCAATAAATACATTTTTTATAATAGTTTTTTTTTTTTTGGAGTTGGGGGGGCTGTTTTAAAAGCAATAAGGCACTTTAGGTTTTTCATTATTGTGAATAAATCACAGGTGTAATGATACGCTTCTTGTCATGCCTGATAACCATTCCCGTGATTTATTCACAATAATGCCACTCCTGTCAGTTCTGCAGTGACACTAAAACAGTGAGGGGGTTTTAGTGCAGCAGTTCTGTAGTTTTATTTAAACACATCAGTGACACTGCTGGGATCAAAATAATGCACCAACCATATAATACCTGCTCTGTGGTGAAACTATGGGGACCTGACCATCAAAGGAGGTACACAGTATGTGCTGTAGTCCACAAACAGATGGACTACAGTCTGGAATTGTACAAATTATTCTGTGAAACTGGATAATGGGCAAAATGTAGAACTCGTACTGTATAATAACCAAATTCCTTTTGGAAAAAAGAGCATTTTGTCTATATCTCTCCTAATACGTAAATACTAAATATTTTATCAACTACATAATGTTTTATGAACACAGGATTCTGGGAAAGAGGCAGCTGATTAAAGGTTCAGTGACATGCCTCTCACAGTGAGCAGAAAGGATTTACTGGTGAGAAATAGTGGTCAGTGAAAGTACAGGGGGATTAATTTGGATAAGTGAAACTTAGATGTATTGTCCCACATGCTTCAGAGATGTCAAAATTTTTTTTTTTTGTTAAACATGCCTTTAGATTTTTTTCACACATCGGGGGAAACTCTAAGATAAAAAAAATTAAGAAGGTTGACCAAACTAATACAACGCAGACGTCTTTTACAAAAACACTTTATTAAATTTAGAAATGTAAATAACAATTGAATGTGTTTTTTAGTTGTGTTTGGAAAATACAGCAAATAAAAATGATAAATGATAGATTTATTTAAATTTAGAGAAAATGCTGGTACTTTTATAAAATGTGACATTTGACATTTATTGTGCCATGTTTTCTGCAATTGTATACTGTCACTTGATAGTAGACACAAAATACTATCACAGCAAGTGACGATTTTTGTCCCACACTTCTCTGACATGACAGCATCTCTCCCCCTCCCTTACAGCATCGAAACCACTGCCAGAACATCCAGATCCAGGGCAGATTTGGATTTTACAACCGAGTAATCACACTATTCCCTAGCCATCTGTTCCATGAGCGAGTCTGAGATTTTATACTACTTATGTTTTTCACTTAGCTGTCTGGAATAAAATATTATCACGGCTGTCAGGCTTTTTAAAGGATTTCCACAGGACATCCTAAACTGTTCTTTGTGGTTTTGTAATTTAAATAGGTCTGAGCTGGTGATATGAACTGAATATGTAACTGAATATGTTCCCTGACTGTTTATGGCTCTTAACTCACGGTTGGTACTTATTTGCCATATCTATCATTTAATTACAAGAACACAATTTCAGCATATAAAAGGATGGAAATGCTATACTGGAGTCAAATTATAAAAGGTTACAAATAATTTTTACATACATTTACACGTAAAACAAATATTCAAATGAGAGTCCAAAAAGGGAAATTTACCATCATGATTTTAAACCAGAAAAAAAACGAATTATATTTTCTTCTATTACATATCATCAAGAAAAAATTTCAAAAAGTACTGCAATTTAAACATGAGACAGTGTCATTTTTCCACGTAAAAGCACAATAACAAATATGAGATGCTTCTAAAAAAAAAAAAAAAAAAAAAAGAACTATAGGTGCTTGTATGGTTATGCAATATCGAGTCACCCTTGTAAAGGATATAAATGTAATGTAGTAAAACAGGTGATGACGATTACTGAATTAATGAATAAATAACCTTAAATCTCTTAATCTTAACCACTTCATTTACAGAACAATCGTATACTAGAGTTACGGAAGGGGTTCAGGCAGCGTTAGGCAGATACACCCAGGACAGGGTGCCAATCGCTGAGCACACACTAACACAGACACACACAGATAGGAGCAATTCAAAGTCACCAATTCCTTTTAGATCCAAGTTTTTGGATTGTGAGAGGAAACTGGAGAACCTGGAACAAATCGAGGCGGACAGGAGGAGAACATGGAAACTGCACCCAGATCAGGATCCGAACCTGAATCCCCAGCACTGAGAGGCAGATGTGCTAAGCACTAATAAATAAACCTCTAACCAATTTAACATAGCACATAGTTCCAAAAATTGACACTCATTATCATTCAATACAATTATACTAAAAAACTGAAATTAATTTAAGTTCAACTTGCATAGTTTAGTAAAACAAATTCACTGTATGGTGAAAAGTATTGCAACCCAATACACCTACAGACGTTTTTATGATATCACAACCCAATTTTAACCACTTCTAAAAAGTCTGCAAGATTTTGGAATAATTCTGTTTTGCCTTTTCATTCTAGACCCTGATGCGGGACAAGAGGACCAGATCTTTACCATCTTCATGCTGAAAAAGAGCTTCACCTAATGTTATTAACCAGTGGATGGAATATAACATCAATTGCAATTAAAAAGAGTTGAATCTATATATGTATTTGTAGATACAGTAATGACCATTGTGACCATATAGTGTATATAGACATATATGTTGGATCCATGTGGCATTTTTCCACTTATCATAAAGTTCCAGTCAGTTACAGACAGTATTTGTTCAGCGTTTGGTTTTCTTAATAGAGCAGAAAGTTGGTTTGTATTTTGCACATCATGGCACCACATATATCGTATACTGTAAATTTGTATTTGTCAGTGTGGGTTTACAGGATGTATAGGGGAGGTGCTTGATTCCTTCTCTCAACAGCTTGACATCATTCTCACAAACTCTGCAAAAATGCAAAAACAATGATTGCTAAACTATTACTTTTTAATTTGGAAATCTAAATTAAAGTTTAATGTATATGGTCTCTATCACATAGTTCATACCTTCAAAATCTACTGTTCCATCACCATTGTTATCCGCCTCTCTTACTACTGCATCGATCTCTTTTTGGGTCATGGTTTCCCCCAGCAGCTTGGTCATAGCCAACCTTAACTCTTCTGTCGTGATCTCCCCGTCGCCATCCATGTCAAACTACAAAATAAATAAAGGAAAATGAACGAACAGGTTTTCAAAATAAAAGATTCCTAAGACTTCCTAAAGCAAGATGCGAATATATTGGTTCTCCTCTGACCTGTCTGAAAGCATCTTTCAGTTCTTTTATTCCAATCATTCCTGCTGTCTCAGCCAGGAGTTTTGGTGCCATCAGCTCCACAAAGTCTTCAAAGTCAACCTGCCCTCCCACTACAAAACAATTATGTACTATTGTTAATGTACAGATTCTTTTAAAAAAAGGGAGAATTTGTGTGTGTGTGTGTGTGTGTGTATGTGTGTGTGTGTGTGTGTATTCACTATACAATCCATCATGTTGCTTTAATTGCCACAACATTTGACATACTTTGTTTTCAGGACCCTGTGGAGATTTACTTTTTACAAACCACCAAGAAGCGGCTCAAGATGTCTTACCATTCCTATGGTGTTCGAGCAGCAACACCAGTGACTGTTGGAGAGAGTGATTAGTGCACAAGGCTTATATTTAAGACATGTGTAATTTGGTTTGTTTGATGTTTTAGATTTTTTTTTAAGTTAAATAAAATTTTGGAACACATAACATAAATCTGGTATTCATAATGCAGTATTAACACATTTATAAAGATTTATAAAGTATTCACAATGTTTATAATACTTCCATAGATGTACAAAACCACACTCATGAAGAGTTCTAAGAACATGGCACAATGTGTTCTAAATGCATTATAAATAACTTTTAAAACTGTTCATTAGCTTATTATAAAGATCAGCAACATAAAGCCTTTGTGTTTAATTAATGTTTTTTTTCTGAAAACAACTTTATAAGTGTTTATAACGGTTTATACAATTTACAAGCTGTCATTGAAGGCATAAAGGGTTGTCATTAATTACCTTTTTGAAAAAGACTGCATACATAGTAGTAAATAATGGCTTATACAAGTTTATAAATGTCTTCACAGTCTTTAAATAAAATGTAATCATCTGGTCAATCATCCAAATAATCAAAAGTTTATATAAGTTCATATCATAATGCCTTATGTCCCTTTGAGTTATAAAGGTTTAATTTGGATTGTCATAACAATTTTTGACTATGATTATTAACATCAATGTACATTGATAATTATGAATCCTTTATGAAGCTTTATAAATGTACTTATAATGTATTTATGAATACCGGTTTCAAAGAAAGTGTTACTGAATAATTCTTAAAAAACAAAACAAAACAAAACAAAAAAAACAACAACAACACCATTATAGTGACTAATACTAAAATGACATGAATTTTAGACTAAACTAAAATGACAGGGAATTCCATCACCGCTGAGAAAAGGCTAGTGTGCTATGCATAAATTATTATCTATGAAATTGTGATTATAATCTGGTGTACAAAAGTGTCTCTTATTTACTAAATGTAATTAATTATAAATTGGGTTATTCATTTTCTAAGGCACTTTTTCAGATTCATGTCACAGGATATAATATACTCCGATGTTTACTGGACAAAATTTTGGGGAACCCCCAGGCCGGGACTCAGTCCATCACTTAGCTGAAAGATATTATAATCCAAATTGAAGACCATTAAAGAACTCACAGTTCATGTTGATGTTCTGCCCCAGTTCAATTAGCTCCATCTCTGTAGGCATGTACCCCATAGTTCTCATCAGGTTGCCGAGATCTTTGCAGCTAATCAATCCATCTTTATCTTTATCAAACTCATTAAAGGCCTCACGCAGTTCTTTAGACAAACGTAAAAAAAAACACTGGCAGAATTCAAATCAGCTGACATTAAGAATGTAATGCTTTAGAAATTTACTTTAAGATGTTAACTCCAAAAAAAGAAGATTCTTTACAGCCAAGCTAAGTACAACTGAATGGAATAGTACATATTGTATAAATATTTTACAGCTAGCACATTTAGTTTTTACCTTCGATTTCCTCATCCACCAGCTCTCTCTCCTAAAAGACATAATATCAATGTCATTTGGTCGATCCAGTATTACAAACACACTGACTGCCTTTACAATACTTCACAACCAGAATGTCATTTACAACTTTTATAACTGGCTGCAACAGAATAATCCGAATGATGTCTATTTGCATCTATATTTTGGGTGCATTATGCAATATACAATGGAAACATTTTATAATAAAAAGACATTTTTACTTACAGTTTTGCCACCACGTATGAAGATGCATGCAGCCATTGTTTTCAGGAAATGAAACAAAACAGCTGAATTCCTGGTCCTACAGAAAGCAAAATAATTGTTCTGCATAATGTACAAAAACAGTAATATTGTTTCTGATATTTAGATATCAGTCTGTAGTTATTGTATTACAATGTGCAACATGTTATATATAACACAATAAAATGATATATTTACAGAAACTGTTATTTCTTACCTGCTTTTGGACTAAACTCAAATCTACATCCTCTGATGAATGGACCTTTCCATTTCACTCCTGACTGAACTCAGCAGTAGGAGGAGTGGCTTAATAACATCTAGAATCTAGAACACTGCCCATCCTTAAATACTATTTCACCTGTTTTCTGTCCGTCTCTCTCTCTCTCTCTCTCTCTCTCTCTCTCTCTCTCTCTCTCTCTCTGCTGTGGGGAAGCAGTTTGCTCGATCGAGGATCGAGCTCTGCTTCGAACCACACTTTTCTTAAGTCTGTCTGTGATAATTGTTTAACTCTTCAATGGATGTTAGAAAGTCTCTTTTTTATACCCTTTGAAACTTAGCCTGTGTTAAAATAAAGCGTTGTTAAAAAGTAAAAAAAAAGTCTCTCTCTCTCTCTCTCTCTCTCTCTCTCGCTATCTGTGTGTCTGTCTGTCTATCTATTATTTAAAAGACATAAAAAGATGGTATGGGCTTTACCATGCTGTGGACATCAAGGCATTTTCTGACACTTAGTTTTCAACCAGTTTGTGAGGTGAAAGCCCTTTGACAATGAAGTAAACCTTATACAGTATTGTAACAATTGATTGATTACAAATATACCATTATGCAGTGAGTGGTAGCTCAGCGGTTAGGACATTGGACGATCAATCAGAAGGTTGTGGGTTCAAATCCCAGGTCCACTGAAGTTTCCAATGTGGGTCCTTGAGCAAGACCCTGAACCCTCATCACTCCAGATTGCTGTATCAACCATGTGTTCTGACCCCAACCAAGTTTGGATACTTTGGATGAAAGTGTCAGATACATGTAATTTTAAGTTACTATATCCTTATGCGACAAGACTTTTGTCAGGGACTGTATACTTCTATGTTACTTGTCTGTGCAACCATTACTTCTTGTACAATTATTATCTAAATATTAATAAATTAGGGCTCAGTAGTCGATAAATAATAAAAAGGTGTTGTTTTATATCTGTTATATAGACAAATACAGTTTATGTAATAAAGGCAAATAATAAAAACTCTTTAATGCCCCCCACACACCAAATTATGGACTACATGTCCATGTGGTGTCCTCTGGCCTGACCTTAACTCAGTGTGCCTCTACTCTTAACCTGTACTGCGGCTTAGTTGCGTAACATTTTAATATTAACCTTTTAACACTAGGCATGTGTTTGTAGTCAAAATTTAATCCACATATTTGGCATTTGTCATTTTTTTTTCTGGCAAACTAGTAATCCCCAAAAAATGTAAAAGTCAGTAGAAAAAAAGTGGGTATAGAGAAGGAACATTAGGGGAGAGTAGAACATAAGGAATGCAAAACATATGCAACATTTAATCACAGTAAAACCTGAGATTACCTAGGTTTATATATGTGACTGCTTTATTTTTACTCAAAATAAAATGTGCTGAATAAAAACTAAAATTCTGATCTAAGATTCAGTGAAATTACACATTCACCCTGCAACCTAAAGAATCTCACCCAACACTTTAGATCTAGCAATACAATCAAAAATATAACATATTTTATCATGTAAACATGTTAATGCATTTTAGATATAATTTAGATTTTGTTGGATACTAAAAAAAATGCTAATACATACAGTATCGGTTAAGCAGTGGTTTTATATAAATGTATACAATGCTCAAAAAAATGAAGTAAAAACTAAAATAACACATTTTAAATCAAGATCACACACGCTTAGACCCCTGCATCATCCTTGCCACTGTACCAGTATGCCAATCGCCATTGAGATCACTTATAGATTTTCATGGTCATTTTTGTTTATGACATATAGTTAATTCTCCTTCTGTAGTCTGTGTGCTGTCTTGTTGATTACATATGTTATACACACATACATGTGTGCACTCCTTGTTTTTGTAAGATACTTGCCGCAATAAAGTGATTCTACATTTTTTTTTCCAGGACTAGATATTTCCGTAAATAGAGCTACACAAATCTTTTAAGACAAAAAGTTAATTAATAAAGCATCTGGTTTGTTAAATTAAATGTATATGTATATAAAAGACAAAAAAAAAAATTCAATTGTTTAGTAGCAAAAATAAAAGTCACTACGATTTTTTATTTATCGTTGTAAAAACTACGCGACCAGAGTGAATAAGAATCATTTTGTTGTGTTATAAGCAAAGTGGTGCTTAAATTCATATTACATTATTTTGGAAAAAAAATGCTTCACTACATAAAACTTGGGCAGTTTATGACTCTAGACACGTCATAACACAAGCACGTGACAATTTCTACACAAGTGACGTAACAGTTCATGACGCATGCGCAGTCAGGCACGGATAACAATAGTGTACTACATATCCCATGATCCCATATTAAAGACTTGCGATTCTTTTCCTGGTTACATGTCAACCGTTAAAAATACAAACATTCTGCACACTGGGAATAAAATTTGATTTAAACCAGCAATCAGTAAGAAACTGAATTTTTTATTTATTGTAGTGTTCTTTAGCAATTTGTAATGTAGTTATTGTAACGGTTCTGTAAGCTTATTTAGTACATTTATTGACATTGTTCCAATTAATAAGTAAAGTGTGTTTATTCAATCAGAATGCAGTGCTTAGTTTCATTTAAAGTTTATTAAAGACACAAAACTTTGCAATCATTTTCATCTATGCTTCAAATCCCCTAGTTTATTACAATTCAGTTAGTAATGTATCAGATTTATAAATGCACTTTTCAATTTATATTTTTCTGTTTCTTTTGGTAAATTAATATATAATTCAAGATATTTTTTGGATTGTGAAGGACAGTGTAGCATGACTTTTGTAGCAATGTGCACTTATATACAGCCATCCCCCCCCCCCCTTAAGCTTATATTAGGGTCGCAGGGGGGTTCCCCATGCCCATCCAAAGAAGAATGTTTTGGGCGCTGGGTAGATACACCCAGGACAGGGCACAATATATTACTGGGCACACACTCACTTACACAGAAACACTATGTAGGGGCAATTTAGAGCATCCAATTTACCTTGACTCCATGTTTTTGGACCGAGGGAGGAAACTGGAGAACCTGGACAAAACGTACACAGACAATGAGAAAACGGGTCCTCAGCACTGAACTTGTGTGTTCGTGCACATACAGATCGTAAAGCCTAAAAAGCTACTCTCCATATTCATCCAAGGGAGAACATTTTAGGGCGCTGGGCAGACATAGCTCACTTACTCACACTTACTCACTCATTTTATATAGCGGGCAAATTAAGAGCCGTCAATTCATCTTGAATCCATGATTTTGAATTGTGGGATTCAAACCTGGATCCCCGACACTGAGAGGCAAACGTGCTAACCACTATGTCACCGTGCCACCTGTTAATCTTGACTTGAATTCTAACTTCCGCTGGTTGGAAGGCTGCTTGTGGCCCTGGGATAGTTGGTTTGCAGTGAAGGGATTTTAATTAGTTTTGTCATTTGATACAAATGTCAATTTGTCAACTCTCTGTTTATATTTTAAGGTTTTCGTTTCCACCCAACAGAACTTCAGTTTGAAGAATCCAACCTATTTTTTTTACTTGTCTTTTAAACATAAACAGACATTCGAAGGGCAATACAGGAGTGAATGAAGTAATGTGGAATTCCTGGCATACTTGTGACAGTTCGTGATGGAAGATTTTAGATGGACCTACCAGCGGCTGTGTAAGGAGTCGGGTGTAGAGCCACAGGAGTCGGTTTTGGCTCAGCTGCAGGAGGTTTGGGCTGCCTCTGGTAATACCAGGTTGGATTTGAGTGGCCAGAGTTTGCTGGTGGAGTCATGCTCTGTGCTCGGCCGAGCCCTGCAGAGGGACACGTTTTTTACAGAGCTCCTCCTTAGTGACTGCATGCTCAGTGAAGAAGGTGAGTAACTGGACTGAAAACTGTTTGCATAGGTTTAATGACTTGTCTTAATGTCGGCCATTAATAATGTATACCTATAAATGCCAAAGCCCTCACTCACTCATCATTAATTCTCCCACTTGCCAAATACATGAATACATACAATGCTGCATCATTCTCTATGTCCTTAAAAAAAATAAAAAATACTTCTCACTTTTCTTGAAGTTAATCGTTAAATTTCCACTGAAGTTGAATAAGCCTGTCATTTCATTTTCCACTTTGATTTTGAGTAGAATTCCAAATCCAGACCTCCACGGGATAATCATTTTTATTTACACTTTGATTATTTTTATGTTATTTTGTTCTCAACACATTCCACTATCTACTACATAAAGATTTTCAACTGAAATATTTTGGTCATTGAGATCTAAGATGTGTTGTTTTAGTGTTCCCTTTATTTTTTTGAGCTGTGTTATTATTAAGATTTCCCCGTAGAGCAACACGGGTATTCCGCTAGTTGATAATAACACACGCCTCTGACCGCATCACATTTGTATCAATGCGTGATAAACATTATTTTCATGTTCTGTAACATGGCTATAAGATGGCAGTATTGATCTGTTAAAGAACTGAAAACTTGTTACTCTGCAATCAGTGTTCACTTTGACTAGATGTGACTAGTAAACGCTGACTAGATGACATTGCGGAAGACCAGTTTATAAATCAAACCTTGATTTTTGATCATAGTGTGTTTGTAACACTTTTCATCCATCCATTATCTTCCACTTATTCCTCTACTAGGGTTGCGGTGGGGTTTCCCATGCCCATCCAGGGGAGAACATTTTGGGCGCTGGGCAGATACACCCAGGACAGGGCGCCAATCTATCGCTGGGCACTCACACATCCACACACACTATGCAGGGCAATTTAGAGCATTCAATTCACTTGTAATCCATGTTTTTTGACTTTGGATAGATTGGCGGCCTGTCCTAGGTGTATCTGCCCGGCGAATCATTCTTCCCTGGATATGCATAATAGAGGACCCTAACTGAGGATTAAACAGAAGATAATAAATGAATGAATAATATATGACTAAAATAGGGTTTGCTAATTATGTTATTTCTATTAACAGCACAGCTGATCTTAAAATATTTAGTATTATATAAAACAGGTAGTTCCTCAAATCCGATTGCCTGAGCCGTTTGTCCAATAATAATAATCCACACTTCTGATTGCTTCACATTCTATCACGTCTATTAACGTGATATACAATACATTATTTTTCCGATGTTTTCTATTCTGCATTCTGTAATTTGGTTGCTAGATGGTAGAATTTAATTGTTAGAGGAAACTAAAACCTTTTACTCAGCGTTTAGCATTCACTTTGAAAACCGGAATAGAAGACCAGTTTAACAAAAGTTTGCTTTCTATACACAGATTTATGAATCAATCTTGTTTTTTATTATAGTATGTTTGTAACTGTTTTATAAAAGCAATAAGTCACTTGAGGTTCTGCATTATTGTAAATCAATCAAAGGAAAGAGGTGTAACTGTTCTCTGATACGCGTCAGGCCTAACAACACCTCCTTCCCCTGATTTATTCACAATAATGCACGCCCTTTAGTGCCTTATTGCTTTTTTTATGCGCTGTGGAACCTAAAGCCTCCTTCCTACATCTATTACCAGCTTCTAGTTTAATGCTGAACTCTATTTTCCATTTAGGGCCCCTGCCTTTGATCTCTATTATGCTGCGTCTTGTACAGAAACCGAATTTCTCCAGTATTACTATTGTTATTAGTGAGTATAGCAATAACTTCGAAACACTTATTAAATAAAGATATTATTACTATGTATTAGCAGGACAATTAGATTAAGAATTATTGGTTATGTCTCTTTTTTTAAATTTTTGCCTTATTCCTTTTGAAGCTTATTTACCTGCATCACAAAAATTGTACCAAACCATGAAAACTTAATTTTTAACAAACCTAATTACAGTTATCGGGAGAGCATTTTATATTGTTTATGGGTTAATTTTTTATGACTATAAAAGACATGATCTTTGTTTTAAAAATGAAAGCGTATTTGTTCTATAGTAAGTAAGTGCTTTTAATTGGCAGGCCAAATCGGTATCTGACTGTTTTTTTTTAGTAAATATTGGGATTGATTACTAAAAGGATTTTGCCTTTTGTTTTATTCACAGGCACCAAGCATCTCCTAAATGGACTCTGTGCCAACACTACGCTTAAAGTGCTTAATCTTAAGGTAAACATTTAAAATGTTATTTGTAATACTTTTTACTTACACAAGTGGATCACAAGATCAGCAACAATAACTTTACAATTAAAATAATACATTTATTCCGCTTAATTCTTCACTATGATTGCGGCTGGGTTTCCCGTGCCCATCCAGGGGAGAAAGTTTCAGGCGCAGGGCAGACACACCTAGGACAGGGCGCCAATCTTTCGTTGGGCACACGCTCTTTCAAACAGCCACACACACTGAGGCAATTTAGAGCATTCATTTTACCTTTAGTGGTTAGCATGTTCGCCTTTCGGCGCTAAGGATTCCCGGTTGGAGTTTCCATGTTCTTCCTGTGTCTCCATGTGTTTTCTCCTGGTTCTCCGGTTTCCTCCCATAGTCCAAAAACATGAATTCAAGCTAAATTCATTAATTCAATATCTTCCACTTAATCCTTTACGAGGGCCGCCTCTCAGCACTAGAAAGTCCCTGTGAAAAAAAGAAAAAGAAGTAGTAATGCTATTTATATGCTAATAAAAATATTCTAAATTGTATTATTAATAAAATTATTATATAATTTACAACAAACAGCATTGAAATAATCCAATGATGTAATACAATTGTTAAAAACAGAATATAATTATTAACATTTAAAAGTATATATCTGTAGGGTTCTGACCATTACAACAAAGTAAAGGAGATGTACACAGTATGTACTGTAGTCCACTAACAAGGAATTGTGGAACTACAAAGTCCATATTCACAGTAAATGGCACTGATAACATGGACAATAAGTGAAGCAAAAAGGGGGTGTATCCAAACTTTTGACTGGAA